>KE153608.1:26596-38656 GCA_000411075.1 Sisymbrium irio | reverse complement strand
CAACCAAAACCGACTCGGTTCGGTTCGCTTAACCGAAGCAGACATAAAATTATTTAATAGAGTTGGAGTATCATTTCCCTTGGCGTTAGAGACTATGTTTTTCAAATTTAACTTGGTCATAAAACTTTCTCACCTTTCTTATTTCGTTCAGTTAACCAAATGTTGCAGAGTTGTAGAAGAGAACACGTATCTAAGTCCTTGTTGCCGGGCTTGGGTATAGTGGATAGAAATACAACTGGCTGTCAAGGTTTTCGGCATTATTGGATGTGTGATTTGTCTCCTCTACTATAACTCTTCTCCTTTTAATTTTATATTAAAACAAAAGCGCTGCATTACTAAAAATTTTAAGTTAATTACGCTTTTTTGGGTTTATGACTTTGTATAAGATTGAAGCGAATGAGTATGATCTGGATTTGATACTCAAATGTGGTCCATTGTTTTTCTGGTTTTTCACTGAAAATCTTTCTCTAGATTGAATGTTGATGCTTGCTTGATTTTCACCCTGTTAGAGCTTGGCAAAAAAGATGTATTGAGTTTTATCATATTAGCGATCAGTACTAAAGAGCAGTGTTTAATTAATAAGTCGTATCCTGCATAATCTGGTAAGCTTTGCTATTTCCTTCTTGGTTATATTGTAAGCTTTGCTATTAAGGGTATTTATATGATACTATATGTGCAATGAAACATTGTTTTAAAATTTCTCAGGAGCAAATTGGTAGAATCCATTAGTCAAGCAAATAAGCAAACAAAATGATTGTCCTGATGATTAAATTACCATCTAATATATTTTCATCAGAGATTACATGGAATATCTTACTCCTACTCAATTCAGTTTGGCCACCCCTTTGTGTTATCGGTACATGACTAGGGATGTACAACTCGAACAACCTCACTTACGCAAAGAAAAAAAAAATCTTTTAAAATGATGCCTTCGTGCTCTTTTTTGTATATCCTTAATTATGTAAATCAATGTAATCAACATTCTAACCTTGGCATGTATCTTTTTTTTTTCTCTGTGCAAGATTAAACGAGGATTGAGTGATCGATGACCAAGACAAACCTAAGCCATTTTCTCCAAAATATTGAGCCGGTTCATTTGTTGTTCGAGCATGAGAGGTCAAACTTGCCAAGTGGTTGCTGCATTTTCTCAGCAAAACATCGCTTCCAAATCTGATATGTACACAAGGTTCAGTCTTTACTAACCTTTTTAATGAAATTTTGTCTGTTTTTTTGCATTTAGATTTTCCCGCTTTTGAACCCTTGTATTTGTTTATTCTTGCTGGTTAAATTGTTTACTTAAGTAAAAATAGGAGTTTGATCTCTTCGTCACTGATTTATTGGATATTTTTAGGTTTTGATCTCTTTATCTTTGATTTATTGGATAAATAGCTAACTGTCAATTAGAATTCAGATTATGTCAAAAATTCTTCCAACTAAAATTTAGTCGATTTTCAAGACATGTATGCGTTATCATATGTAGTGATTTGATGCACATGCTTCAGGATCCAAGAAAAGGAAACTTTAAATCTGTTTTCCAGTTAACGTTTAGTAGAACCGTAAAGTTGCATTTGGTTCATTTGGTTCTTGTGCATAACTGTTTCTTTTTTAATGAGTAGTGTTCATATTTGTACCATAATAGTTTCCCTGTATTGGCCCCTTTAAACCAGCCTCTCAGATTGCATATAAATATGTATAATCTTCACATGAGAATTAAACTATAGTTTTTATTTTCTTAATAAATCTCTCGAGAGATGGCAAATGGATTGAAACATTGCTATTGTGAGTCAAGGCCATTGCAAGCAAAAGAAATTTGGCCAATACTGCAAAATAAGGTGTACGGTGTTCAAGATAGGTTCACATTCTTATTCTGGAAATTGAATTTGTGGTCTTGCATATGGATTTTATGTTTTTGTATTGTGAATGATTGGTTGTGACATTACTCATTGCATATGTTCAAATATATGGCAGCACACCTGTGTGGTGGAAGAGGAGGCTGGAAAAAGAGTCGAATCCATGAACCAACATGGAAAAAAGAAGAGGTATGGCTACAGATATATTATATTTAATTGATTTTTTGTTCTTGACATTACATCAATTTATACCATTTCATCACTATGCTTTGCAAAGTGATGAAGAAGACTAATTGGATGTTAGGGAGACAGAAGATTGCGTGAAAGATTCAAAACTTAGTAACTGGAACAAAACCAAAGTTCATCCGTGAAAGACGTCAGGAGAGTCAAAACCATTTAAATTTTACATTACATGGTAGATTTTCTCAGGTGTCTTTGGGTCTTAGGTAGGAATCATATCATGAATGATCTTTGTCAGTGTCAAGAGTGTCCACTTAGATGGATTTAGGTTGGAGTTATAATATGAACAATTTTAATTATTATAGTGCCCACTCATATAGCTGTATAATTAAAGACATAAGTATATGTAATTTTGTATCTTTGTATAATTGTATTACATTTTGTTTTATATATCACCACTTATTTTGATGGAGTTAGAAAGTTTAAATCCTAAAAGTCTTTATTTTATAGGACGAGAAAAAGAAATATATCTATAACAATAGAGAAACACATTGCTAGCATTCAAAGTTACCAAGACGTGGTGGGTTAATTAGCACAGAAAATTAAAAACGAGCAAGACATGGTGGGTTAGTTAGCAAAGAAAATTGAAAATAACCAAGAGGTGGTGGGTTAATTAGCACAGAAACTTTATTAGATGTTGATACAATATTCCCAAGGAAATGCACTCTAAAGTGGTAAGGGGATAATCCTTGACTTCAATGGAATTTTGAAACTCCAAAGAAACGAGGCGATGGAAACGAATGGTCACACATAAATTACAGAAGGTTTATGATTTATCGATGGATCATAGGGAGCGTTAAGGGATGTGGAAGGCCCTTGGTATACCCAACTCAATGTCCTAGGATATAATACACCTAAAAAACAAATAGATCTTGATCAATAGATATTATTCACCATGACAAGATAACTGAGTTACCCACTCAAAGGTTTTCAAAAATACTTAAAAGGCTTATTTTATTAATTTGAGATTACAAAGTATTTATAAGTACTTGTGTGGAAACAAGATAAATTAATTGTCTTTAAGCTAAAAAATAAAAATAACAAGGCAAAGACCAAAACTTAATTGAATAAGTTGAGTTGAATAACTTTTTGCCTCCAAATTTTCGTCACTTTTCTTATGTAGAAGTTTAAGTGATGTATTTGGACTCTTCTTGGACTTAGAACATTATTAAAATGGGCGGAACTTGATATTAACATCATAGATGAATTTTTGAATATTCACCATGTAGAGAACTTCATAGATTAACCCATATTCACCATCTTTGAATGTTGAAGATGCCATTTTGCTTTTAACCCATTGGAGTTGAATCATGTCTTTTTTGGTCTTCCATTTTTCTTAGCATGATTGTATCATTCTCTCTCTTTTGAAAAAGATTTTCCCTCAAATCTGTATAATAAAAGAATTGCCCTCAAATCTATTTATATATTTTTTCGTTTTTTCTCTTCTTTTTTTATTCTCTTTTAATTTCTCTTTTTTTTGAAAAAATAAAAATAAAATAATATAAAAAAGAGATGAAAGGTAAAAGATGAATGAAGAAAAAATGAAAAAATGGGAGAAAAATAGAAATCAAACTTAGAGTGGTGCTCTGATACCACTTGATACGCCCAAAATCAGGGATGACACAAGAATTTCACTTTGGCGGATGTTTGATAGATAATGACTCAAGCAATGGATTGAAATGATCGTCAGAAGGTGTGAAATGACTTCTTATATACCCAAGTTCTATGGCTAACCACCTAAGAAGTTTGATCAATGGCTGACCACCAAACAAATTAAAGAAGAATTGGCTAACCACTAAATCAACTAACCATGTTCAAACCAATGAACAAGCTAAATAACTATCTCTCACTCAGAGAAAATATATAAAATCAAACTTAGACTGATTTTATTGAATGAATTCAGTTCGTATTTATAGGATTACAAATAGATGAAATGAAAAAGATAATAAATATCTTTGTGTAAAAACTATGCATAGAAAATGAGAAAACTTAATGAAATTGAATAAGTTAGTCAAATATGACTCTTAGGCTTTAAATGGACATCCCGAAAGTTGACTGACTCTTCAGCTTATGTCAAGGTTCATTCAGCAGTGTTTTGGCTAAGTTTAACTTGGTCGGATGGTCCAGTGCATGATGCGCGGAAAGTTCAGCACGGGTCAAGCGAAATCTATCACGATCAAACATCTTATTTAGTGATTTGGCATGGTGACAGTTGAATTTGGCCTAAGTGAAAGTCTCATCTGGTCGATGTTCTTGAAAAGGTTCCAATCCGTACTGAGTGACAGCCTGTGCAGTACAATCAAACGTCGTGCTGCCTCGAGTCAAAGGGGAGTTCTTCTGAGCAAACCTCAAGGTATCCGAGCTAACTCCTTTCCAAGTCCAATTGACTCCTTTTTAGCTCCTTTGCCTAAGCTTTCCAGCTCCGGTTCAAGCTGCTTCCCATCCAACGGACCATGCTTCCAAGTTTGGCCCGGGTCGATGGCCTGGGTCGTATCATACCCTCCCTCTTCAAAAAGATTTGTCCTCAAATCTGGAGCATTAAAAGGAAAAGGGTTATAAGCAAATGAATCATAATAAGTACAATACTCACCTTGAGTTTGGTCTGGTTTTAGAATGGAAGAAGATCCTTGTTGATTTGCTTCATGACCACAATGTTGATCTTCATCTGCCAATGTCTCCTGTGCATAGTTATTGAAAATTAGCAATGAGTCTGAAATTTCTTCCTTTTTTGGCTCGGGTTCAACTTTGTCATATTCCAAAGTCACCAATGGTTTCTGCTTTTGACATTTGTTAGCATAGTGACCAATCCTTTGGCATTTGAAACACCGGGTTGTAAGAGCTTTTCTTGTGGTTTTCACAGCTGTGCTTTTAACAAAAGAAGAAGACACATCAGTTCTCAAATTAGAATTTGATAAAGAAGAAGACTTATCTTGCTTTCGAACAACCAGTTTTGGTGCAGAATAAGTTCCCTTCTTTTTGAGTTGCTGAATAGCAAAGATTGTCTTATGTAACATCTTCTCCAAACTAGCATTAGTCTGAAGCTCATCATAATTCAGCATGTTGCAGTTGCTTCTTTTGGCTTTAGTGAAGGGACGATCCCCATTTCTGACCCTCTTCTCATCATCATCGGACCGAATCTGTCTCTTATTCTGGTGTCTTTGTTCAGTTCTAGGTTGTTCCTGCACAGTAGCAAACTCATCAAAAATATCCAATAAGTTTTTAGAAGAATATTTCAAAATGCCTTGTTGTGGAAATTTTCCTTGTTGCTTTTCTTTATAAGTCCAAACATCCTAAAAACACTTTAACAAACGAGTTAGCAAATAAACTTTCTCACACTTTCAAAGTATTTAGCTCACAATTTTTAAGTGTTCAGTCAGAGTTCTTTTCACTAGTTCAAAGGACGATATACAATCAAAATTCAGCTATTAAAACCAAAACAACTTTTGGGTAAAAAAGAGAGGAAAGATGAAAATGAAGAGATTTTGTTGTGGATCCGTTTTAACTGTTTAAAACCGGATTTCTCCTTGGCCAGCAGGGTTTTTCTTCCGCCACTCCTCCTGGATTTCTCTTCAGTAAAGATTCAAGCCAAAAACGTTTACTCTCTTTTTTTACTTTTTTTTTTAAAAATCATTTTTAAATAAAATAATAACAACAGAAGACGATCACAAGGGAGTATTAACAGCCCGGATCCAAAAAAGATTAAGAAAATAAATATGTAGAGAGATGAGAAGATAAATAATTAAAAAAAAAAACAGCCAAAGTGACTCTGATACCACTTAATATAATCCTCCCAGGGAAATGCACTCTAAGGTGGTAAGGGGATAATCCTTGACTTCAATGGAATTTTGAAACTCCAAAGAAACGAGGCGGTCGAAACGAATGATTACACATAAGTTACGGAAGGCTTCTGATTTACCGATGTATCATAGGGAGCGTTAAGGGATGCAGAAGGCCCTTGGTATACACAAATCAATGCCCTAGGATATGATCCACATAAATGACAAATAGATTTGATCAATGGATATTATTCACCATGATCAAAGAACTGAGTTACCCACTCAAAGGTTTTCAAAAATACTTAAAAGGCTTAATTTATTCATTTGAGATTACAGTATTTATAGGAAACACTTATGTGGAAACAAGACAAATTAATTGTCTTTAAACTAAAAAATACAAACAACAAGGAAAATACTAAGACTAAATTAAATAAGTTGAATTGAATAACTCTTGGCATCTGATGACTCTCTAACGCCAATTTTCGTCACTTTCTTATGCAGAAAATTAAGTTATGTAGTTGGACTCTTCTTGGACTTAGAACATTATCAAAATGGGCTGGATTTAATAGTTAATATCATAGATGGATTTTTGAGTATTCACCATGTTGAGAACTTCATAGATTAGCTCATATTCACCATCTTTGAATGTTGAAGATGTCATTTTTCTTTTAACCCATTAGAGTTGAGTCATGTCTTTTTTGATCTTCCTTTTTGCTTAGCATGATTGTATTAGATGTCTTATTAATGCTTCAAAATTGAAGTTGAAATCAACAGCTTCAAACTGCTTCAAAATTAGAGTTGGAACCGACATCTTCAAGCTGCTTTAAAATTGGAGTCAGAATTGGATGTTTGAACAAGATTTCAGAAGCTTGCATTTCTATTTTAACTACATGTTGTAAATAAGTTAAATAAGTTAAATATTAAATTATTTTTAAATTATTTCTTGATTCATTTAAAAACCTTAAGAATTAATAGTAATAGAAGGAATACAATCATGTGGATGCTATAATGATTTACGAAATTTATAATTGTGTTTAATAGTTTTTATTTATTATTTATGAATAATTTTTTTAGATTTTTTACTAATTATATATGAGATGTTATAAGAGATTAATATGATTAATTATTTATATTCTCTTGAAAATTTTGATTTTTATTGGTCTTTTTAAAATGAATGAGTTTATTATCAATAATGAATACTGAATTTATTTAAATTTCAATCATGTGATATTTTATATATATTAGTTTTTTAAATAAATTTAAAATTTAATATATATATATATATTGTATACATATATATGTATGTATATATATATATATTTACTTGTAACATATATCCGTTTTCTACTTTTTCTACAAAAGTTATTTTAGTTTTTTTATACGATTTTATTTCTGTGTATTTATTTCCAATTCCATATAACATAAGTGGTAGGTCGTATGAGAGAAATCATTTTCTCCTTTCGAATTGTGAATGGTTACACTGCATGTATATTCTTCTCGGTAGAGATCTTAAGTTATAATTTTGAATTCACTAATGAATTAACTATTTTTTATGCATGAGATCATAAAAGTATAAAATAATACCTTCAAACACTAATAATATATATCTATTAATTAAAAAATAATGTTTTACATATTATTTCCTAAATAAAAAAATTCAATAAAACTGTTTTCCATTCGTCAAATTTAAACATTCAAATTAAAAAACTCACACACACACCACATATATATATATATATATACAGTCACACACACACACACATATATATATATATAGTATTTCAAATTAAATTAATTATATTAATTCAAGGCTATAATATTTTTTCTACATAATAATTAAACCTTGTAAATTTTTTTTAAAAATATAAAATTTAATTACCATATTTCTGGTAGTTATCAAAAATATATTTTTGATTTTAAATATAAAATTTCGTTTACAAAAATGAGAACAAATTAATTAGATAAACAACATATAAATCTATCAACTCCATTTTTCTATGAAAAATCCATAGATGTTATCAGAAGTTTCTCGCAAATTAAAACATCATAAGTTTAAAGAAAATATTTTATCAAAGGAAAAGAAGGATAGAGATATTACCATCAGAACAAAACAACAACAACAAAACTATAATGACCATACTAGATGCATTTTCATCTTTTAATAAGTATGTTCTCATTTTTAAAGTAGTTATATATATAATCATTTTAAATAGTTTTAAAATAATAATTTTATTCACTAATAACATCTAGTTATATAAATATATGTCCTATATTTGCACTTATATAAGGAAATAACAATGTTAAAAACATACAAATAAGAAATATTAATATTAAAAATAACATAAACCGCGTTACACGCGGAATAATTTTTAGCGTTCGTTGAAAATAAGACTCTTACCACCGTAGGATATTTAAACATGGAGTGTGACACAAGTACACAAACAGATCTCATGTATAAATAGGAATCAACAGTTTCATCTCCTTTGATGGGCCTCTGTGATCTTTTGCCTCACAAGTAGTTTGATCTGTCTGCACAATCAGAAAGGGACAATGTGCCCTCTGCATGTGGTATCTCCTGTGCATTTACAATTCCAAATTCTCTTGGAAAGGGCCTAAGAGAAGGACATCATTGCTATGGAGCTTATATAGAAGATGCCTTAAGTCACATCCAAGCACATGCAAGATACACCAACCCCCAAGTTCCGATGAGCCTTGGATGAACCTAAGAAAAATAAGAAGTATGCGGAAAATCTCTTCATTTGAGGAGGTTATGAGAGAACTTCGTAAGCATCCAATAGGGACGGATCTAGTTCACTACTCAGAATTGTTCCAGGAAGGAAAGATAATTTATTATGGTCCCTTGGGAGTCCCATGTGCTTGAATGTGGCTTAAGATATCTTCTATATAAGCTTCATAGCAATGATGTCCTTTCTCATCTTTCTCAGCTCATGGGTCTTTTCCAAGAGATTTTGGATCCGCAGAGATACCACGAGCAGAGGGGCACATTCTGAATTTACGACTATGCAGACAGATTATACTACTTGTGAGGTCAGATGCCACATAGGCCCAGGAAAGGAGATGAAACAGCTGATTCCTTATTATACCTGAGATCTCCTTCCATGAAACTCTCCTCGCAAATTCCTTTAGTTCCTATAAAGAGAAATTTAGGTAAAAGAGAGTTAAATAATATAAGAAGGGTTTTCGAGTTTAAAATGTTTACCGTTTCTTTTATCTTCCAAAAGAGAGCATCGACTGATCCATCATCATGTATGAGATATTCTCTTTCTCGAAGTTGTGCGTTCGTTAAATTGACAAGAGACTTAACCTGATTCTCTTTTAGGTTGCAGGAAAAGTCGTCCTTTAAGCACTCTAGACAATCCTTGGGAAGTGATTTCATCGCATCATGCCTGTCTTTGATCCATTGGTAATTATAACTGAAAAAAAATAAAAAATATTAGCCATGATCACAGAGAATCCACAATGTTGTTGACTATAAATTTGGTGGTGTTTACCTCTTTTTTAGGTAAGGCTAAAGGCTTCCTCGGTTCTTTCCAAGAAAGGTTGGTATTATCATCGCCAAAGAAAGAAATATTTTCTGGCTGCAAAATCTGTGTCATTGCTAGAATGTTTATGCAGGTCCTGATTGCAGTTATTGTATCCAGCATCCTCTTTTCCATTAGAAAATTATATATCATCATGACTTTATCCTTCTTGTCCTCCTTAGCATCCACAAAAGATTTTGGAGTCTTCAAGAAAGATTTTTCGTAGATCACCCATCCTTGCCCCAGTTATAGACACAACAGTGTTTAATCTGCAACAGCATTTTTTCATTAATCCATGAAATGAAGCAGAATACAAAAAAAGCAACCAGAATGAAGTATCTCTCCGTTGAAAGCTTGGGAACCTCTCTGGTTGCGTGTGAAGCTCCAACCTATAAACACAAGCACACAAATAAGAAGATATATAAATGTACTTGGCCAAGCAACAAAAAAAACACACACATAAGTTAGAAAAAGACCTTGTGAGCCAAACGATGAAATACATATGATACACATTTGAGATTTGTGGAACTGTTTTCCCCCTCAATCTTCATCTTCTCTTTCCGCATGTATTCCTGAGAGCAAATAATACCAGTAAATTTTTATTAAGTATATAAATTATATAACTGATCATTCCATAAATTATATATTAAAGAAATACCTTAAAAGCTTAACTTCTGAGAGAAGCATCTCTTCTGATACAAACATCCGGATTTCTGGTATATGAAAACTTATGTAGAGATGTTAAAAGAATTGATTTTTGGCTACCTATATCACCAAAGTGCACTTACATTTTTCGGTTTCACATCTAGAGAAATTTATAGAGTTAATTGTGCTTGAGCTGGAGTAGTGAAATGATGGGTGACCTACCGGGTACTCATTCGCGGTACCGTGTGAGTGAGGCCAAACGGGGAACGATCATATGGTGATTGCAGGGTTACTATATCATGACTTTCAAACTTCTCAGTTAGCATTCGGACTGTCGGATAGTGGTGGACCGGCCCATGGGCTGTAGGATCAGGAATACGCACAACGTATTTTAGAAAAGTGATTTGATAATTGGGTCCTGAAAGTTATGGATTCAGAAATTAAAATAAAAATATGAAACTAATCTCGAAAAGATGAATTTTATTATTGATAAGTTTTTCAGTAAAAAAGAGAAGATGAGCAATAAAGAAAAAGTCGTAAATTGCCTTAAAAATCCTAAGTACGAAAAATATGCGAAACAATTGTATATCTCCGAAAGCTTTACATCGAAAACTATTTATATGAACAGATTTAAGCCTAAACTACCCAAATTCCCGATGTGGGAGCCTATATCTTCACTTTTCTGCTGAATTCGAGGAATCTTCGAGCATCTTCAAGGAAACTTCTGTCCGTCTCGGCATTGACTTCTTGGCTCTCGTTCAGTTGGGTCCAGTAAGGTTCCTTGATTCCTATCACAATACAAAATGTTCAGTCGGCCTACTCTCCTCCGGTCCCTTCGTCCGGCTCGGCGGAGAAAGACGGGCACGAGCATGCCGAGCTGGCCGCTCTCGCCGGCCTTCGTGGTCCAGCTCATTCAGAGAAGAAGGAAAAGAACGGTTGACCTCTCCAATCTTCACCATCCGACTTGGTATGAAGAGCTAAATGACGAGCTTGGCTACCATTCTGATCATTCTGACTATTTTTCGAAAATCATTTTTTTTTCAAAAAATATGCAAAATTTTCCGATATTCAAATATTTTTTAGCCGTTAGTTCTAGAAATGTGGTTTTTGACCCCAACATGGACATAGTGAGAGGATATGTGGGCTCATTGGTATGGGTGATCGGGGCGTTATAAGTGGTATCAGAGCCGGTTAGCCATCTCTGTTCTGACCTGGGAGGCGTGTAAGGACTGGTGTGGGTTCGCAACGAGGATCTTGTGTGCTTGAGTAGGGATGAATTGTAAGATCTGAATTTCTGGTATATGGAAACTTATGTGAAGATGTTATAAGAATTGATTCGACTACATATGTCACCAAAGTGCGCTTACCTTTTCGTTTGCACATCTAGAAAAAAAATCTAGAGTTAAACGTGTTAGAGCTGGAGTAGTCAAATGATGGGTGACATACCGCGAAGTCATTTGTAGTACCGTGTGAGTGAGGCTAAAACACGGGGAACAATCATGTGGTGATTGCAGGACCAGTATATCATGACTTTCAAACCTCCCAGTTAGCATTCTGACTGTCGGACAGTGGTGGGTGATGTCTTTGGATTTTTTATGTGTTTAGCCTTGATTTTTGTTCATTTTTAGATGATTCTAGGTTGCATTAGAGCATGTTTAGGGTTGCATCTGTGTGTTAGTCTTTTTCAGGTTTTAGTGTGGCGATCATATGGTTTTGGGAGGTATGGAGTGGACTTGAAATAAGGAGTTGAGGAAAATGGAGTGCAGCAACCAAACATATCGACAAGATTTCAGTCACTACGAGAAGGAGTTTTCGCTGTTCATAGAGCGACCAGAAGAAGCAACCAGATCTAGTCGTTTCGTTACATGATATGTTATGATTTTGACTCATTCTAACCTTTGTTATCTAATCTATTTGATGTCTTTTGAGTCTATTTCAGGGCATTTCAGGTCAAAGGTTGGCTTAGAACGAGGTTTGGAATTGCTGGAGCCTTTGGAGTAAAAAGGA
>KE153605.1:137946-149374 GCA_000411075.1 Sisymbrium irio | reverse complement strand
AACAAGAAAGAAACCAAAATAAGATCCGAACAGATGTATACAAAAGCATTTTAATCCTCTATTCGGTTTAGAAACCAATTTCAAGCCACAGAGAAAACCAATTTCTTGCTTCTATCAACTAATTCGTCAATATAAAATCCTGATCAGATGCGTTCGATTCGATCCCATACTCTAAGCATAGACAGAGAAAGTTATCTCAACGATCGCTTTACGCAGAGTCAAAGCGCGTCCACGTACATCACTACCTACAATCAAATTTATTGAACGATGATGAAACTCTAAACCAAAAATCGGAATATTAAAACCCTAAATAAGATAAAAACGAACAAACACACATATTCACCATTTAGAGACTAAGAGAAATCGAATTAACT
Organism: Sisymbrium irio; assembly: GCA_000411075.1. NCBI lineage: Eukaryota > Viridiplantae > Streptophyta > Magnoliopsida > Brassicales > Brassicaceae > Sisymbrium > Sisymbrium irio. The sequence continues at coordinate 149,000 of KE153605.1, read as the reverse complement.
CACTTGATTTAAGAACGTCGCGTAAATCTCCGAGAGAATTCGTCAATGAAGAGAGATAGAGAGATAATGAGGAAAAAATTTTGGAAAAAAACATTATCGTTACATCTTTTAACAATGATCGTATCCTAACGGATATATTTTTAAATATATTAGGAACGGATCTATTATTAAAACGGTTTGAGATCATCTATCCATTGATTCATTAGATATTTGAATCGGACGGTCCTGTATTTTTCACGAGTCTTACAGCTCACAATTTAACTTCTTCGCTTACTAGATGGATGGGTTTCGATGCAGATGTATAATGCAGTTTCAAATTAGGCCCAAAAAGCCCATTCACTCAAATTTCACATTTCAGTGTCCCTAAAATCAAAAACACGGATCATCTTTCACACACTATCGCCAATTGGAGTTTCCGCTACACTGCAGGTTGGATCGGTTTAATTGGAATTGTCAAACATTATCGTTTCGTTTGTTACCTGTGTAGTAGAGTATTTAGCTCGTGGCCAACTTGTTATCCATTTTACGTTGTAACAATGAATATGACCGTGAAACCACCTAACATTTCTATTCATCAATCTATTAATGGTGACTCTCTGGAATACGTTGCGGGTTCAAAGTCCCATATCCCGGTCCGTTGGCTAAAATACCTTTTACAACCTTTCGTCCAAACACATCAAATTTATCATATGAATTGGATATGGCATGCAAAGGCGAATCTACATGTTAATTAGGGGGTTCAAGTAACACCCCTTAAATTCTATAAACAACTAATTTTACTATAAATATTAGGTGAGCACCCGCGCATACGCGCTGGATTTAATTAAAAATTTATATTATTATAGAATTTACATCATTATATCTTTATTTTTGATAAAAAAAAAAACAATTTGTTTAGTTTAAAGAAATTAGTTTACATTATTATTTTTATCATTTAATGATACTTAATATAGCTGGTACTTTCATCAATTATAAAATTTAGATATATAAAATTTATGCAACATTAAAGAAAAAATTATATTTTATAAGCATATTTTAAATATTTTAGTACTATTTTAAAGATTAAAACAGTTATTAATATGAAATCAATAAAATCAATTAAATTAGACAGAATAATTATAATGTATTTAATAATATATTATGTAATTGTATAAAAAAAAATTTGTTGATACCTTTAAATACGTGAAAACACTGTTTGCTTTTCTTTTTTCTGAATTATTGTTGTGTTTTTATTCTGACTTAGCTATTTATATTTTATCTATGTTAATTATTAATTTCTGTGTGTTTTGTATTTGAGATTTTCTTTTGAAAATACTATTTGTATATTCTCAAAATAAACAACACAAATATTTATACACATTCGCCTAATTATTTTCGTTTCTAATTTATACATGTGTTATTTTAATTTTTCATATTTCTGTTTAATGAATGTATTTTTCTCAAATGCTTACATTTTTTTTTGTTAATCTTGGTTATTTATGGACTTTTGGTCATTAATATGTAAAATATTAATTCAATAGATAATATATTACAAAGAATTATAAAATGTGAAAACAAATATTAAGTTTTATATTATTTTTAATAACATCAAATTCGATTTAAATGATTATATGTTAATACTACATTTTTTTGGGTGAGAATATGTTAATATTACATACATATGACATAATGAAAATATAACATAATAGATGTATATACCTGTTTATGTTTTTTTCTAACAACTAAATCTATCGTGAATCAACTTTAGAGAGAATTCAGCACCTCAAAACAAAAAGCACATCATAGCCGTAAACCAAGTCAAACCAGACTTTAGCAGATCTGGGATATTCTTTAGAGAGTTAGAAAGCACAGACATAAGCGAATGACAAAGACATAACAATATACAGAAATCTTCTGGAAGAGGTGTTCATACTTCTGTGTGGTAGCTTTCATGATCTTTGTCTAGTCCTTCACCAAAATTTTCCACTGGTTTCATTCCATCTTGGCAGCCACCGTTAGCTGGGATTATGCCTCTACCACCAAATTGCCTCTCACAACACCTCCTTATTGGTTTCCTTTGCCATTTGGAAAACGTCTCACAGAAAGAGTTACACTTCTTCCTCTTCCTCTCCTGTGTCTAAAGAGAAGAACCAAAGAGAAGCAATCCCTCAAAATGGCACATACATGTGTTGAAGTCCAACCTGCAAATCTGCAAGCACAAATCACTTAGAAAACCTATTATGAAATTGTCCCTTCTTGCGCACATGCCAATTTTTTTAATTTTCAGCTCGATTCAGTATACATTACCATTAATAATACAGAAAACGTTTAACAATGTCGATCAGCACTGCCAAAGAGAAAAGAGAGCTCATGACGTATAAATGTAAGTCTTCTAAATACCCTGCCAGTATCCTTTCTACTTATTGATAACACAAGTTCTAAGCACTAATAACAAAATATATTTTATCTTGTCTCTCCTCTCTCAACTTGTCTCTCCTTGCTAATTATGCCGATTTACATTAACTATCACCAACAAAAAAAATAGTAGAACAGGGAAGATAAATATAGTTGAGCCAAAATATAATTGTAGTATGTTGACGCTATTTTAACTTATTTCACTATTTTTGGTAGGAAAATTGTTATACATCCGCTAAAAATATTTCACGTCATCCCACAAGCTTCATGTCTCCAAAACTAAACTATTCGTAGGCTATTAAAAAAAAAACAGATAACCAAGCATAAATGGAGAGAAAGATCACAAACATAATGAACCCATTTATATACAGGATTAAACTCGGACCCTAAATCTTAGTATTCCTAAAGACAGAAAATATAGAATAGCTTCATGTTCTTTCCTCAAAACTCTAAAATAGCATTACCAATCAATCCTAAGACCATTACCTGATCTCGAAACCATGGAGGCCCCATCTTGTCTCATGTATTGTCACTACGGGGAATCAAACACCAACGAAGAGACTTGTATCAATACGTGTATCAGGTTCGAAGAGAACTTTTACTTTGCACTTTATTTACTAATCATGTAATCTGTAAAAAGACAGAAGAAAAACAAAGCAGTTACATTTAGTATAGGTCTTATTTTGTAGCAACATAACCTTCTTATAAGGCAGATTCCTAAAGCACAAAGCAAGTTACATTTAGGATCAGCAACTCCTTGTTTGACTGCAGCTTTTGTATATTAGGACTAAAGTACTTGAAAAAGAAGATGATTAATATACTTGTTAGTATACTGACCAAAATCACATATTTGTGTGATTCTTGTATGTAACCATTGTTATGCGTTTACTTACAATGAAGGTGGCATCGGTATCCAATACTCCTCAACCTGACTAAGATCCTTCTCCAGCTTGTCATTCATCTACTTTGGTACTATCTTCAGCTCTGCAGAGCGAGTAACAGAACATTATTAACAACAGCATAAACAAATATGGATTGAACAATGGGGTTCTGTAGATTAGGATGAGAAATGCTTGAACCTTTTTCTACAGAACGCGAAAGAATATTTGAGTTGATTGATTACTTATTGGATTTGAAGATTGGCTTACAAAGAAGCTTTCGTCGATATTAAATCCCCAGCCGACTCGAATCGTCAATAGATTGGTAATAAAGTAAATGAGATTTAGGAAACGACAAAACAATCTTTTACATAATAAAATGGTAAATGTGAAGGTGGATTACAAACTCACCTTTGCTAATTCTAGGGATTCCGTTATGATAGTTGCCGAAGAATCCTAATTGAGCTTTTCTCGAATTAGTAGATTCCTTAACTCGGACAGAGGAGAAGACGGCACATATTTAGATTTCTTAACTCGGACAGAGGAGAAGACGGCACATATTTAGATTTCTTAACTCGGACAGAGGAGAAGACGGCACATATTTAGATTTCTTAACTCGGACAGAGGAGAAGACTACACATAGTGGTGTACGAAGGATAGTTTACCAACTCGAACGCGCAGGTGAGAAGGATTGTGTTTTGATTGAAATAAGGCGATTAGGGAAACGAAATATTTCTGCGACAGAAGACGGAATGGTAGATGGACTTAGGAGATGACGACGTTTTCAGATTCTGATTTAAGGACAGTTGTCACTCTCTCCAGTGCTGACGTGTCGCTTTTCTGAAGAGAGTTTGTCATCTATTATAATATAGATTATGTGGATATCTATTAAGAAAAGTATACATATAATTAAATATACTTTATAAGTTTGTATTTATCTATGTGTATTCTCCAAATACTTGTATTCTTATATATACTTTTGATTATCAATAGAATATACACTAATTTCTTCTTTTCTTTATTTTTATTCACAACACGTTATCATCATGAAATCTTAACCATTGAGCAAACATAATTAATAATAATAATAATAATAATAATAATAATAATAATAATAACAAAAAACCCTAACCAAACTGCGAACCACTAACCAAACAACGATTCTAATTTATTTTCTAATAACAACTGATTTGGTACTGTTATGGTGTCTTCCTTTACATCGTTCCGATCTCTCCGTAACTCTGTTTCGAAACACTTGAGATAAATAACACTATCTTTAATTTATTTATTTGTTATGAGTTATAGTGATGTTGTTGCCTATCGCATGTTGCCTTTGGTGTTATTCATTTATCGTATGTTGTTTCCTTTTGCTAATTTATTATTTATTCTCATATAAAAATTACTTTTTTGAAAATTGCACGAGAGTGATTCCCGAGTTTTATTAAATAAAAATAGTTACAAACTAGACATGTTTTGGATACATAGTACCCTTAGCATCATTTTCTAACAACACGCCACAAGTTTCTGAAACTGAGTCAAACGTATAAAACCAAAGGGGAGAGAGAAGGCAAGGTCAGCTAGACCATCGACAAGCTAATTGGCTTCTCTATATAAGTGAGAAATACGGACTATCCAGTCTCTTATAAGAAACTCATGGTACATGAGTACCAGGGGAGATAGTGGATGTGTTTCCGCAATTCCGTTTTTGAGGAAACCCATTACTAGTTTTGAGTCAACTTCAGTCGAGTGATCCTACTATCCCAAGAAATGCATAACCCATAGTAAACACCCAAAATTCTGCTAAAGGAGCTGAAGAACGTCCAATGTTCAAGGAAAACCCACCGTACCAATCACCCTCTGTATTTCGTAGCACACCTCCTGCAGCAGCTGGGCCTGGATTTCCACGGGAAGCTTCGTCCGTGTTAAGTTTGAACCACGTCGGAGGCGGAGGCACCCACCCAATCATTATTATGCTTTTTTTCTCCTCATTACACCTTCACGCAACTGTGTATTAGCCCGATCAACCTCTTTAACTATGCTACGGACAAAACAGACCCTATTTTTACATGGTTGTAGGTCACCAAACACGTTTCAACACCTTCATTTCCACCCCCACCAAGCAGTTATCGCAAATAGTGCCGACTCTGGTACTTCACTTATAATCGCAGAATCTCCAAAATTTGAGTATATCTATTCTAATAGCCTTTGAGAAAAGAATACCTGGTGTTTGTTATGTGGCACCAATCATAACCAGATCCCATGCATCGCTGGGATATCCCCGGGCACATGAATGATTGTTTCAAACCCACTTTTACATACTTGACACACTCCCGTATGTATTACCAAAATATATATTATATATCAGAAATATTGTATTAAAATAATTATTATAAAAATATTTAAAATAATTATTAATTAAATCATTCGCTTTCGTAAAATATCATGTAGATTTAATATCTAGTTTTATCTAATAAAGAAGCTTGATCTCTCAAAAAATATATTTTATTTTATTAACTTTGAGAGATCAAGTACTTTTATTTTAAGAAATTAATATACATGTCAATTTTTTAAACTCTTAATGCTATTTTTCAAAATTCTATTATTTTATAAACGGTGAAATTTTATATAATAAAATAGTTGTTGATATGGCTTAAAGAGAAGAGATACACAATTAGCTACATGTATATAAATATATACAAATGTAGTCAAATATAGTTATTTCAAATATTATTTTTATAATTTGTTATGTAATCTTTAGCTTGTCATGTCACAGAATCCATATTATACATATACATTTTTCTTCAAGCTTCAAACAGTTAGCTATAGCTTGAAGAAAATAATGTTAGGATAAATACTAATATTGAGTTATTGACTATTCCAATCTTATAGATAAAAGTTCGGAATTGAATTTCGAAAGTCAGAACTGTGGGGCCGTTAGTTAATTGGGGTAACAGGCGTAGACGAAGCCCATCAGGTGGGTACCTTCTTGGAAACTTCGTATTGTCGAAAAGCTGAGTCAGATAATCAAAAAACCAACCAAATCATTCTTCTTTGACCGAACCAAACATAACCACCTTTGTCTCGCCGATCAAAAACCCTAGCTTTCTCTCAATCCTCGCCTCTTGTTTCCTTAGATCGCTTCTGGGTTTCTCCTTTTCTGTTATGTAGGTTTGATTCCCTCTATCCACTTGATCGTGAGAGAAGTAGAAAAAGAAGAAGAAGAAGGGGATCACGTTTGTACTGTTCAGTTCTGTTCTGTTCTTGAAAAGGGTTTGCTTCTCGTTGACCCGATCGGTTATTTCTTTATTTTGTCTTAACGACAGATTCTTTATTGGAGATGGCGAATACTTCTCCCGACACTTGTTTGAAAGGAGGCAAATTTAGCGCACCAGGCTTCCGGTTTCACCCTACCGATGAAGAGCTTGTGGTGTATTATCTTAAGAGGAAGATCTGTGGAAGAAAGCTTAGAATCAATGCCATTGGTGTCGTTGATGTTTACAAAGTCGATCCTACCGAATTGCCTGGTGAGTTTTGTCTCCTTTTACTTCTTACTTGATTTTCACGGCACGTTCTTGGTTTGTGATCGTTACCGAATATTTAGTGAGTTTTAGGTTTTTGCAGTTTCTTGATTAATTAGGTTTTTACTTTTGATGATGAGTCGTTGACTTATTGAGAAAGTAAACGTATTTTTTCTTCTGTATTCCAGTGCTCTGTGCAGTTGAGTTTGACAACTATATGATCTTGGATCTCAAATGGTTTCATTTTCAATGGTTTCTTGGTTTCTAGCATATTATCTGTTATCTGCGTTGAATATAGTTCGCTAACACAGTGAACACTCTGTGTGATGTACAGGTCTATCGGTTTTAAAGTCTGGAGATCGACAGTGGTTCTTTTTCACACCAAGGAGCAGGAAGTATCCAAACGCAGCTAGGTCAAGTAGAGGAACCGCCACTGGGTATTGGAAGGCAACAGGGAAGGATCGAATCATTGTGTACAACTCGAGATCTGTGGGACTCAAAAAGACTCTTGTTTTCTATAGAGGTCGTGCACCTAATGGTGAGCGTACTGATTGGGTGATGCATGAGTACACCATGGACGAAGGAGAGCTCGGGAGGTGTAAGAACGCCAAGGTATGATTATAACTATAGCTGAACCTGATAGGTAAAATTAAATGTTGATTTCCTTCATTTATCTGTACTTAAACTAATCTGCCTTCTTTCTTTTCTTCTTCAGGAGTATTATGCCCTTTATAAGCTGTACAAGAAAAGTGGGGCTGGTCCCAAAAACGGTGAAGAGTATGGTGCTCCTTTCCAAGAAGAAGAATGGCTTGATGATGATGATAGTGAAGAGGCAGATACTGTTGCTGTACCAGATGATCATGTGGTTCGTTATGAGAATAACCGTCGTGTGGATGATGGTTTGTTTTGCAATCCCGTCAATCTTCAGCTTGATGATCTCGACAAGCTTCTCAACGATATCCCAAATGCACCAGGGGTTGCTCAAAGACAAATGAATGAGCTTTCTGGTGTTCTTCAGGTCAGTTTCTTGTCTCTTTTAGTATGCTTTCATATCTCATTTTTTGCTGTGCTTCCCTCACTAAATAGATACTTGTACTTGCAGGGTAATAGCAAAGAAGAGATACAGAGCACGTTGCTGAATAACTCTTCTGGAGAGTTTCTTTCCCCCTGGAAAGTCGAAAAGTTCTTGCCAAATTGTCAGCCATACAATAGTCACTGGAGTATTCAGTCAAATATGAGGTCAGCAAACTCGTTTGAAGCTACTGAGGTCAGTTCAGGTTTCAATACCTCTGGTGTGGAACCTTTCGTGTTTGAGAAGGAGGATTACATTGAAATGGATGATCTTCTAATCCCTGAGCTCGGAGCTTCTTCAACTGAGAAACCTTCACAGTTCTCGAACCTTGGTGAATTCGGCAATGACAATGAGTTCGATGACCTGTTCCATGACGTTTCCATGTCTTTGGATATAGAAACTGTTTTTCAGGGAACTTCGACAGATAGTTTTGCTAACAACGGTAGACAGCAATTCATTTATCAACAACAGTTTCAGGAGCAGAACCTTGAGAACCAGGTGAACAGCTTCATGGATCCTAACCCAAATGGCAATCAATTCACTGACGACATGTGGTTTAACGATACTCAGGCTGATCTCTATGATCAACCACAATCTTCTTTTGTAGCATTTGCTTCACCTTCATCAGGTACTTGAACTCTTGTTCGTCTCGCCAAGTTATTTTGCCACTAAGCGCTAATGCTTTTTCTGCTCTTTCATCTAGACCAACAATATATGATACTCCGCTTTCTGTTATTCCTCGCTCATCAAACTCTCTTGTATAAATCTTGTAACGTGATAACTTTGAGCTATTTCCCTGATACTTATTGAGTACCAATTTGCGTAGGTTTGATGCCTGAATCTACGAATCCTACTGTGAGTGTAAATGCACAAAACCAGGAAGACCAAAATGGTGGTGAAACAAGGAGCCAGTTCTCATCAGCACTGTGGGCATTGATGGACTCAATACCTTCAACACCAGCTTCTGCCTGTGAGGGTCCACTTAACCGTACATTTGTGCGTATGTCTAGCTTGAGCCGCATTAGGTTCAACGGGACGTCAGTGACTACTAGCAAAGTCACCGTAGCAAAGAAGCGTATCGGAAACAGAGGTTTTCTTCTCTTGTCAATTGTGGGTGCTTTGTGTGCCATCTTCTGGGTGTTCATCATAGCTACAGTTGGAGCCTTGGGAAGAAGGTCTGTCTTATCGTGACCTAGACTCTTTGTTTAAGGATGAGTTAGAAGAAAGCATGATCCACATTTAGTGATCATGGAATTGATATATGACTCTTTGATTCAAGATGAGTTAGAAGAAAGCATGATCACATTTCGTGATCATGGAATTGATTTATGACCCTTTGATTATGTATAGAGTTTGAAAGAGTCTTAAGAAAAAATAAATCTTGACATTAAGGTTTTTTTTTGTTTTTGTTGTTGGTCTCATTTGATTCTCGATGCGTTTGATTGCTTATCTTCGGGGCTTTCATATTCACACAGCCTCAGGAAAGAAGTTGAAGTGTCATTATAGTAACTTATGGGCTATCATATCTTGTGTGTCAAGTGTCATGTGAAGTTTGACTTTGAGACGTGATAGTGTTTCTAATCAACATGTGCGAAAAAAATTCTCTTCCACACCAAACGATTTTGATCTCATGCCGTAATATATAATTTGATTGGTCCAGTTTTAAGAAAAATGTGTATGGAATAATATGTCAACATGTCATTGGGTATAATATGTTGTCAGCCACAAACTTACCTCTGCAATAACTGGTTCCTCCTTGAGCAGTGCATAGTCTTCCTTAGGATCAACGAGTTGTTCAAAAGGATGATTACTATGATATTCATCTATAAGTAGGTTTTATAAATGGAGTTTAATAGATCCATAAATGAAGTTAACAAGCAAAGATCAACAAGGTGTTAAGAAGCTACTATTCCCTCATCATTGTTTGTAATATAGTCTCGTAAAGTTAACCTCCCTCTACGTAAAATCTCATAGCGAATGTAGCCAAGAGACTCGTCACGTCTCAAACAACTTAACAACAATACACATTCCTACGCGTAACGTGTAGTCCTATTTATAGCTTTAACCATCTGTTTTGAGAATCCTAACTGCCTCTCCTGCTTGCTCTTACTCTCTTCTTGCAGCTCATGCTAGCTCAGCACAACTCATGTGACGCTAGCTAGTTTATTCTGTCTTAACATGAATTTTGGGGGCAAACAAAGACCAAATAAGATGCAAAAAAGGCACGAATCAACCTCTTTTATATGATTAAAAAAATGCGCTAGGACACACTTGTCTCCATATCGCAGACTGGTCACCAAGCGGTGCTATTTAACTTTAATAGCCACATCCTTCTCTTCATACGTTTCAACCTTAAATCCAACAACAATACGTAGCGTAGCTTCATCCAAGGCATCTGTAGTTGGGAACTTCAAATCTTCTGCTTCATCTCAACCATTTATATATACTAGGTGAAAACTCGCGCGATGTAGAGGATAAATTTTCTAATTTTGTTAATTAATTTTTAGTTTATAATGTATTAATTTTTCTCTTTTTTAAATTATTTTGTTTGTATAGTTTTATTTTGTATTTTTGTATTTTTCTCGTAATGGTTGTATCCTTTTCTGGAAATTTTGTTTTTCAAGTATTTTTGTTTAGTAGTGTTTTGTGAATAAATTTAAGCAATTAAATAATAATTTTTTGGATTTGTTGTATTTAAGTTATTTTTTTAATTTATGATTTTTAAAACTTTAAATATTTTTTTTAAAGTCTCCACAACCTTTAAATTTAATTTGCCAAACACAGCGTAAACATTTTTCATTCATGATGTCATTGTAAACGTTTAATTTTGCTTTAACCCATGTTCATTTTCCATTTCAAAATAAATATTGCAAATTCTATTCTCATATTATATACTTATTAAAAGTTTGCAATTTTACCTTTATATTTAAAACTATATATTTAGTAGAGTTATGAATTTAATCAACTAAGCTTTTATATATTTAGTACAATTATGCACGGATTTAATTTGGTAGATGTTATTTTTAAGTATTTGGAAACTTTGAAGGATAGAGTTTTGATTTAAAATTTTTTTTTTTGTGTTTGTGTTTAATTTTACTTCCTAGTTTTAAAACGCTAGTTAGTTGCTCTTCTATTGTCTTGTTTATTTTTGTTGGTATACTAAAATTATTAGTTGATTTCGTATCATTTGTT
>KE153605.1:102951-131827 GCA_000411075.1 Sisymbrium irio | reverse complement strand
GTTTAGCTTTATACTTGTATATAAATAGCTGTAAATGTCGATCATTGAAAAAATAAGAAAAGAACTTTGTCTTCTTCTACAACAAACTCTCCCATCGCTTTCCTTGAAACCTTGGATCGTAATAGTTCCATGGGACATTTATAGAGGACGAACAGAAGAAAACTGTAGAAACGTTAACATAAGGAGGACCCAGATAATCAAGGATTGGAGAAAGAAGGTAAAGTTGAATAGGGAGATTTCTCGCCTTCTCAACTGCCGCTGCCGAAGTCGAAGGGATTTTAGGATTGAATTACAAACCGATAGAAACGACAGCGTTTTAGAGGATATGTGTGACTAAAAAAATGCTGACGTGTCTGGGGAAAATCTAAACAATAATTGAAGAGAAGAAATCGGCCCAAATCTGTTTTCTTTGTCAAACGATTTTGAAGGCTCAAATTTGTAAATTTATATGAACGTAGGGAGAAAAATGATTTAGTTATTATTGTATAGATATCAAGAAACCAATAATGGGCCGATATCGTTAATGGGCTGATAAAGCCTAGTTTAAGGCCCATATAGTTCTCGGTAGTCCAAATGAATCGAAACGGCTGCAGAGAGAGAGGCAAGACATCATCAGATAGCCAACCAAAATCCTGTGAGACGAAGAAGAAGAGAGTACGGATCTGGGGTTTCCTCAGAGAGACAGAGAGGGAGAGAGACTTTTCTCCTCGTTGACCCGATCAAAGCTCGTCCCTTTTTTCCAATTCCTCGAAAGGGTTTGCTCTGATTGTTACGTAGATGGCTGATTCATCTCCAGATTCGTGTTTAAAAGGAGGCAAATTCAGCGCGCCAGGGTTTCGATTCCATCCAACTGATGAAGAGCTTGTCATGTATTACCTAAAGAGGAAGATTTGTAAACGAAGGCTTCGAGTCAATGCCATCGGCGTCGTTGATGTTTACAAATTAGATCCCGAGGAGTTACCTGGTAATCTCTCCATCTCCCCTTACGCTTCGAAGATTCATTTTTGTGGTCTTAAAGTTTTCATCTTTACTAAAAAAAGTTTGAATCTTTTTGTTTTTTTTGACATTTAGGTCAATCGGTGTTAAAGACGGGAGATAGGCAGTGGTTTTACTTTACTCCAAGGACTAGAAAGTATCCAAACGCAGCTAGGTCAGGTAGATGTACAACGACTGGGTATTGGAAAGCTACTGGGAAGGATCGTGTCATTGTGTACAACTCTAGATCGGTTGGACTTAAAAAGACTCTTGTTTTCTATAGAGGTCGTGCTCCTAATGGTGAGCGTACTGATTGGGTGATGCATGAGTACACCATGGATGAAGAAGAGCTCGGGAGGTGTAAGAAGGCCAAGGTAGTTATAGCTTAAATGATCTGTTCTGTCTCTTTTTTTTTATTTTGTTTGTTTCTTAATTCAGTTATTTGGTTGTTTTAGGAGTATTATGCGCTTTATAAGCTGTTTAAGAAGAGTGGTGCTGGTCCGAAAAACGGTGAGGATTATGGTGCTCCTTTCCAAGAAGAAGAATGGGTTGATGATAATGATGATGAAGATGTTGGAGGTGGAGATGATATTGCTGTGCCAGAGGAGCCCGTGGTTCGTGTTGAGGAGGATACTCGTCGTGTGGATAATGTTGGCCTTTTTAATCCTGTTAATGTTGAGTTGGATGATATCGAGGAGATTCTTAATGGAATCCCATTTGCTCCTGGGGTTCCTCAAAGATGTATTAATAGACTTGCTTCTAGTATTCCCCAGGTTAGTTTCTTATCTCTTGGAATGAGGAAGATGGTTTTTAGTTTTTACTATGCCTTTTTTCACGTGTTCGGTTTGTTGTGCTTTACTCACTAGATAGATTATTGTGCTTGCAGGTCAATAGCGCAGAAGAGCTGCAGAGCACGCTGGTGAGTAATTCTGGTAGAGAGTTTGGAGAGTTCTTGCCAAACGGTCAGGCATACCCGAGTTTTGAGTCTACTGAGGTCACGTCAGCTCCCCATAACTCTGGTATGGGGTCTCTGGTGTTTGAGAAGGAGGATTACATTGAAATCGATGATCTTCTGATCTCTGAACTCGGAGCTTCTTCAGTGGAGAATCCTGCGGAGTTCTTGAACCCTGGTGAATTTGGAGACTATAATGAGTTTGACCAATTGTTCCATGACGTGTCCATGTCTTTGGATTTGGAACCTATCGCTGACGGAACTTCTGTAGACCCGTCTTCTCTTAGTAATTTTGTCGACAACACATCCAACCAAAGACAGCAAGTCCTTTATCAGCAGTTCCAGGACCAGACCCCTGATAACAATCTGAACAACGTCATAGATCCTAACCCAAATTTCAACCAATTCACTGACGATCTGTGGTTGCAAGATGATGAGCAGGCTGTTCTCTTTGATCAACCTTCATCAGGTACTTAAAAACTCATGCTCATCTCAAAGCATTCACCTACGCTCTCTGCTAAGTTATAGTTTCCCACTGAGAACGGATGCTTTTTCTGGGTTTGTCTTCTGACTTGAACCAAGACATTGATATGTATATATGATATTCTGCTCTTTGTTGGTTATCAAACCCTCTTGTTATGATTTTTAAACGCAATAGCCATAAGCCTTTCCATTGATACTTGTGTACACTATTTGCTTAGGTGTGATGCCCGGTTCCACAAATCTTACCACCACTAGTGTAAATGCTCAAGACCAGGAAGGCGAAAATGGCGGTGGTGGAACGAGCCCGTTCTCATCAGCTCTGTGGGCATTCATGGATTCAATACCTTCAACGCCAGCCTCTGCGTGTGAGGGTCCTATTAACCGTACCTTTGTACGTATGTCTAGCTTCAGCCGTATGAGGTTCAGTGGAAAGGCTAATGGAACGCCAGTGACCACTACCGTAGTAGCAAAGAAGCGTAGCAGAAACAAAGGGTTCCTTCTCTTATCAATTGTGGGTGCCTTGTGTGCCATCTTCTGGTTGTTTATAACCACCGTTCGAGCCTCGGGGAGACCCACCTTCTCGTGAAAGGTGGTTTTTGTGAACAACCAGATTATTAATTACAGGCAAATTAGAAAAAAACCAACCGTGATCCACAATAGTGGTCATGGGATTATTATTGACCTATTCTAAGATATATGCGTCTTTGAATATGTACAGAGTTTGAAAGAGTAAAGAATCTTAAATTCTTGATGAAAGAGTTTTGTTTCTTGTCGATTGTTCAAAGCTTTTTCTTTGCATATCTTCTTGGTTTTCTATATTCAAGAAAGGGCTCCATAACTAACTAACATACGGTACGGTGAAGAGAGACCGTATGGTTTGGTGTTTTATCATCTGATTCGTAATCTTGAAGAGGTAAGCCAACTCTTGTCTTCAACTCTACAGAAGCAGCTTCATGCTGAGCTCCGGTGATATCTGTCTTGATGATGATGATTGCGATCCTGGTTCTGGTTCCTGGAACCTTCACTGAGTAAAGAGAGTAGGATCCGTAGGAATCTGCAAGCTTGAGAAACAAGGGAGCATATTCCGACAATGCAACCAGCCGAAGTTTCTTCTGTTCTACTCATAGCAAACCTGCGTCCAAGATAAAGCTTTTTTATCTCCATCCTTTGTTATTGATCGTTGAGGCGGTTCATCGCCGCCACAATTAAATAAATAGATTGTGTGGAATTTTTATATGATTTGATATCCGGATATATAATCGGGACAATAAAACCAACTATTTTTTTATTATCAGGAAGAACAAATTCGTTAAAATATTTCATAGAAAAACAAATCACGCGGTTGTTTGCTTGAGTGTTCTTCACGCGTGTTGTCATCGAGTAAACGGCAACATTATTTTAGACAACTCTTATTTAATTTTTTTTTTTCATTAATGAATCTGGATTATTATTATGGCAGTAAATCTCAAATAAAAACATGAATTATTTTGAAAAAATCCAACTTCAATATGAGATACTCTCTCCATCTCACGAAGTATGGAAAATATTTAATTTATTAATTTTTGTAAAAAAAATATTATTTAATTATTAATTTTTGTAAAAAAAATATAGTTAGTTATTTTAATTTTTATTTTTCGTCTTAAATTAATTTTAGTAATATAGATCAATAATTACAGTATGATTTGCATTGAAATTGTAAAATTATGATTAAAGATTTGTAACATAAAAAAGGAAAAAGCAAAAACGACTACTATTTTAAAGAAAATTTAATCTTTTACGTTTTATCCATTAATTTTAGGTGATTTTTTTTGTTTGAGAATTATCTTTTTATCGCAGATAAAAATTCTAGTACACATGCAAAAATCAGAGCCTGTGATCCATCTGTTACATCACAAAATTTTCAAATTGATCGAAACTCTCATATATATATAAAAAAAAATTATTTGATTATAGGAAGAACTAATGCTTTCATTTCATGTATGAGTTTAGCCATATTCTGATTCTTATCTTATTGTCTTCCAGTTCCTCCATGATATTCAATAGTAGCTTTTGCGGTGGCCGCCATTATTCAACAAATTTGATAACTGTATCAAACATCGGTATATCCTTGAAAAACAAAGATGATCACCAGAAAATATCACAAAATTAACAAAAATGTTAGAATTAACATAAACTCGACATAATCAGTCCGACAAAGAATCCCAGAACCATTGAGAATTTCATTTTGGTAGAAAAACAAAAGTATCTTGCTAAAAACATACATTCATTTTTCATTTCAGATTTAGAATGTAGTTTTTAGATAAATTATATGTGATTAAAGGAGAAAGAAATAAAATATAAAGAGAGGAACCGCCGACGAGTACTAGTATCCCTAAACGGATAAAAGAAAAGTTGTGAGTTTTACAGATCATTTTCAATCGCAGAATCGCAAATTAATTAGTTATTTATCTAAACATAATTTTACTAATAATAAAATAAATTATAGGATATAAATAATTATAAAATATAAATTAAAAATTAGAAACTACATTCTTAACAAAATCAAAATCAAACTTTAAAATTATATTTTTGTGAAATAGAAAAGTATAATGTAACAATTTTTTCTAATGATTTTTGTCGATGGTCTTTTAATAAATCTCTTTTCTTCTGATGAATAATAGACACAACAAACAATATAATTGTGTCAAATAATTTACAAGTTATTGAATCTTACTTACCGAATAAAGTGAATAAATGTCTAATTTCTTAAAATAAAATAAAAAGAGAGGACCGCTGACGAGTACTAATAGCCCTAAAGGGATAAAAAAAAAGTTGTGAGCTTTACAGATCACTTTCTTTTAACATTAATACCAAAAACCGTAAGTCTTTTATGTCACCGACTCACCGTTCTCTAATTAATCCCTTAATCAAGTTTGAGTATAAAACAATGATGTTTATTTCTTGATGCAAGCATTTTTTTCTGTAGGAGTGTAGTGAAATTGATAAACAGATTTGTTGGTATTTTTCATAACAGGAATTTACTGAAATTGATCATTGCTTTGTGTTTTTTTTTTTGTCATTTTGGTCCATGGTACCATAGATTCTAGGCTAATCTGGACATTTGCGTTTGAGTTCACAAGAGACAAAATGTGTGATTTTTTCCAACTGAATGACAAATTATTCTGTTATGTAAAAGTATAAATAAGCTTTATTGGTGCAAATGTCCAGATTATTCCCTAATTTAAAGTGTTTTGACATTATACTCCATTTAATCCATGGATTCTTGTCTAAATTTGATACTTTTACTTGTAATTAATATCATCTTTCAATACAAGAGTGTGATATTTCTCTCCATCTAATTGTTTCAAATAGCCAAGATTTGCGTTTGCGTTCATAATTGACAAAAGAAATTTGTTTCAAATTGTACCAAAATACTTAAGATTTCATTTGGATAAAAAGAATTATCCTATTTTATGTAAAAGTTTGCTGATCTTATAAAGTTTTTAAAATATTTTTGTTATCTGTTCTTTTCCAATATTTTTGTTTCAGGTGCAAAGTTGTTTCTCATTTGCAGCAAAAGAAAACTTTCTAAAAAACGACATCCGTGTAAAGCCTGGACTCGACGGGCTCGGTGCACTCGGTGATGCTGGATGGTACACAATCCAAGCAACTCTTCTCGCAAACAACTTCAAACTTCCGAAAACCGTCACTGCCTTGCCCGGTCACGTCCTTAACGATGCAGGAATCGTTCTCTCTTGTGGTGCATTGCTCGTTTGGGAACAAGGAGTAACCGCAACAATCTACTGCTCTTTCTTGGCAAATCTAACAATGGAGATAACCGCAATGGGTACGAAAGGTACTCTCCGTGTACACGACTTCGTTATACCGTTTCAAGAAACCGAGGCCTCGTTTACTACAAGCAGTAGAGTCTGTCTCAGTGAGCACAAAGTCATGATTGAGATTCCGCAAGAAGCGTGTATGGTCATTGAGTTTGCTCGGTTAGTTGGTGAAATAAAAAACAGAGGAGCTAAACCGGATGGGTTTTGGATTAGCATTAGCCGGAAGACTCAGGTTATTGTTGATGCTGTGAAAGAATCGATTGATAATAATCTTGAACCGGTTTCTCTCTCAGACCGGTGATTTAAAGAATAAAAAAAGCTCAGATCAGATTTGTTGTGTATGTCTTTGGTTTAGATAAAATATCAAGAAAAGGAAGTATCAATCGACTATGACTATAATTAACTTTATCAAAGAAAATGATAGCTAAATAATAATACGATATAGAAGAAAAAAATGTAAATCGTTTGCCAAAAGAAAATTTGTATTTTTGGTATCTAAAAATCGTTAATAATTTGTGTTTTTTCGGTATTTTCAAGATTGGGTTGTATAGAGAACAACAAAATATGACCGAAAGAAGCAAATGAATTAGCAACCAACAAAGAAAATATCAATCGACTATGAGAATAGATAAATAACTAACTTTATCATATAATTAAAATGACAACTAAAACAATGATGTGATCATAATAAAAAAATGTGAACGGATTGCCAAAACAAAATTTTGTATTTTTGGTATAAAAATCATTAATAATTGTGTTTTTTTGGCATTTATTAGTTTGTATAGAGAACAACAAAACATGACCAAAATTAGCAAACGTTTTAGCGACCAACAAAAGAAAATATTAATCGACTGTGATTATAGTTAGATAACTTTATCTTTTTGTGACAAGTTAAATAACTTTATCATATAATAAAATGATAACTAAAATAATGATGTGATTATATTAAAAAAAAGTGTGAACGGATTGCCAAAAGAAAATGGTATTTTTGGTAACTAAAAAAATCAGTCATAATTTTTAATTTTAATGCCATTTTTAGCGACCAACAAAAAAAATTAATATAGATAAAACATGACCAAAAAAGGAGGACAAAAATGCAATTTATTTATTTAATTTAATATTATTCCGCAGGTGGTGAAAAAGCAGAAAAAGCAGCGTAGAGAGAGAGAGAGGCTCTGTTGCATATTAATGGCGAGTGCGAGTGAAAAATGACAAAAGAGACAGACCAGCCTTGGACGGGCAGGTCTCCGTACGTACACACACAAACGCAGAGCACAACATTCTCTCTCTCTCTCTCTCTCCCTCTCGCCAATACCATTTTCTGTTATCTATCACCAACCTCTCTCTCCGTATTGTCCCCTTTTTGTTTTACTCTCTCTCTCTCTTTCTCGCCTTCTCCTTCATCTTCTTCTTTTTTTTGAACGATGTTCATGGGCGTTGGAGGTTTTCATGGCGATTTCATCAAAGGACGAGCTTCTTCGGATCGTCGTCTTCCTCCTGATCTTGGTTCCTCCGGTGGGTTTCAACAGAGTCTCGACACGAACCCGTTTCCGAACATGAATCAGTGTTACGACAACATGGTGAACACGGAGAGAGACGGTCTGGATTTGTGTAGAAAGCTTAACAAAATGGGTATCTCTTGTGACATGAATATCTGGAGTAGACCCGGTCCGATACGGGTTGACCCGGATGATTTTGTTGGGTGTAGTCGTCGAACTCCCCCTGGTGGTCCGGACGGAGCTTCTCTGTTTCAAGATGGGTTTCGTGGCGATTACTCTGCTCCTCAACTTTTTCTCTCTCCAGCTGAGCTTAGGTTCCTTGGCGCTCAAGACTCTGTTAACCCTGACGGGTTTAGAGAGATGATGGCTGTTAGGAATCACGGAGGGTTTCTCTCGGACCAGATGAACAGACCCGTGAACCGTTCTTCTCCTTGTCTCAAAAGCGTCTCTCTTGGGAACGACGCGTTTCATGGGTCGGCGTCATTGATGTTTGAGACAAATAGGGTTTCTCATCGTGCTCTACCCGCCATTGATGGAGCTTACTATCCACATGATGGTTTTAGAGGTTTCTCTCTTGGGAACGATCCGTTGATGTGTGGAGGAAGAAACATGGCTTCTTCTTATCGACAAGATAGTGTTAGATTCGTTGGGAACGATGCGTTTATGTTTGAGGGAAACAGGGTTTCTCGAGCTCCTGGAGCTTCTTATCAAGGAGGTATCTCTCATTCGAACGATGCGTTTATGTTTGAAGGGAAAAGGATGTCTCGAGCTCTAGCCGCCATGGAAGGTTCTGGAGCTTCTCTGAGGTGTCCAAAGACAGCAAGTGATTTGCCTCTGGATCTTGCCTCCATGGTTAACATCTACGGATCTGTCAACTTAATGGCTAAAGATCAGATTGGTTGTAGATTTTTGCAGAAACTGGTTGATGGAGGAATGTTTGTTGATGCTCTATTCCTTGAAATCAGTAAACATGTCGTTGAACTTTCAATGGATCCCTTTGGGAATTACTTGGTTCAGAAGTTGTTAGATGCGTGTGATGAGGAACAAACAACAGTGATTGTGAGAGTTTTGACCTCAAAACCAATGGAGCTTGTCAAAATCTGTCTCAACAATTATGGGTAAGCTTTTTAATCTTCTTTCTATCAATTTATTCATGTTTTATGCTTTATCAACTTAGTCAACAATGTTATAAATATAACGAGTCTTTCATCTTTTGTGGATTAGGATGTAATCGTTCTTGATTTTCGAGAAAGTAGAAATTTTTACTATTTACGGAAACATTTGAAATCTCGGTAAAGTTTGGTAGAAGGTTTAGGGAGCCATCGTTATCAATAAAAGAAGGGTAACATTTGGTAGAAAAGGATAAAATTAATATTTTACTTCTTTTGCTGTTTTTGGACAAACCAAAACTGCAACACTTCAGGGAGCTATAGAATAAAGCTGAGACCTTTAGCCAAAAGCCTAGAAATCAGCTGTTTCTCATTTGTGTTCTGGTTTGATGGGTCCTTTCTGAATAAAATAGGACACGGGTGGTCCAGAAGATGATCGAAACGGTGAAAACAAAGCAGCAGATCGGGATGGTGAAGTCAGGTCTCAAACCGGGTTTTCTTTCTCTTGTTAAAGACTTGAATGGGAATCATGTGATTCAGACTTGCTTGACTTCTCTTGGTCCTAACGACAACAAGGTTTGAATTAATGTCACATAACCTCCATCTTTGTGTTTCTTACTTAAAGCTCTGATTTATGTCTAAGCTCAAAACTTATGAACATTTTGATATCAGTTTGTGTTGGACGCTGCTACGAAGCATTGTGCTGTGATAGCAACTCATCGCCACGGGTGCTGTGTGCTTCAATGCTGCGTTTCGAATTCTGCTGGAGAACAACGTGAGAGATTAGTTAATGAGATATCAAGAAACTCACTTAGTCTTTCTCAGGATCCTTTCGGGTAAATTTAATTATGACTCTTATATCAATATTGACTTGGTTTAGTGTGATAAAACTCTGCTTATGGTTGTTTTGATTGTTCCAGGAACTATGTCGTGCAGTATCTTATAGAGCAAAAAGTATCTGCAGTGAAGCTACTGATTCAGTTTAGGATGCATTACGCCGAGCTAGCGACTCAGAAGTTTAGTAGCCATGTGATTGAGAAATGCCTCAGGATATATCCAGAGAGTCGAGCAGAGATTGTCCGTGAGCTTCTCTCTGTTCCAAACTTTGAACATCTCGTGCATGATCCTTTTGGAAACTACGTTATCCAAACTGCTATCTCAGTAACCAAGGTCGGTCCACGATCATATTAGAACTAAAGCTTTTAAAAACATCAACTGACATGGGGTTATTTGGGTTGAAACAGGGTCCTGTTCGTGCGAGCTTGGTGGAGAAAGTGCATAAGTATGGGAAACTAAAGTTTAGTCCTTATTGCAAGAAGATATTCTCCAAGACCATCTTGAAGAGGTGATTACCAAATATGTTGTTGTGTTTGTGTGTTTAAGATCGGATAGGCCTTTAGAAAGGACACTTCCCTTTTGGTTGTGAAGAAGTGACTCTGATTAAGTAACAAAAATGTTGTTGTTTTGTGTTTCAAGATCGGATTAGACGCTGCTGCTCTCTTTTGTTGTCGGTCCCTTTTTTTGTAGTGACAACAAACTTTGTGTCTGTGTTGTTGTTTTATGCCACTCACTGGTCTTTATATATATAAAACTTTAGAGGCCAACACTGGTTCTGTTTTGCATTATTTGGGAATTCAAAACACAAACAAGGCCTTTGAAGAAGGAAGTCAAACGATTTCACAACTCAAATTCTCAATCATACTTATGTCTAGAATACACTTTGCTGGAGGAATTTGATTAATAGATTTACTTGATGATTTTTCTAACTGCAATTGATCATTGCATTTGCTTCACATGGAGTATATTGACATTTTGCTACATCGCCATCTATGTCTTATGGTCAAAAACCCTTGATGGTGGTAATTACTCTTTTTTAAATCGAACACTAAATACTCTCATCATAGACATCAGTCACGTTATGGAATTTTAACGTTCACTAGTGGTAATCCATACTATTATTTGGAAAGTCACTGTATATATGTGACATAACATTAGCTGTTCTAACAAAATTACGTTTTCTATTCTAACTTCTAAATACGAAAGAAGCCAGACGATACATTTCTCAGTTGAAAGGTTTTGAAATCTTCATTGATCAATTCACCTTAATGATCTTTTGATAAGATAACTAACTTTGTTATATTGACAAACTAAAAGAAGATACAATCTCAAGTTCTCAACGAGACCCTGACTTACAAATTACATAATAAACAATTTGCTATACTGACACAGTGACACTATAGGACGCATACTCGCCCATTTGTAGTTTTATTTTGGTTGATGAATCGTATATAGATTAGTCAGCGGTTGGTGAGTTCGAATCTTGCTGTATATATTTTACTAGGATAATATTTTTTTAAAGGAGCATCAATTATAACTTTTCTCCCTTCATATTTCTATCATTTATCTTGTTTTTACAACTCAAAGTCATATTTAATGTCTTTAATATTTTTGTTTGATTTGACATTTATCCCTTGTATTATTAATCCAGAAGACATTTGAATAAAAAAATCTTACTTACATGTGTGATTAACTAAAATGTCATTGTTTATGTGTCAAAAAGAGAATGTTTCTCATTTACATACAAAAAAAATCTTCACTCATTAGATTAATTACATTTTATGCCACTATATTTATATTAATACATTATATCTTATACTTAATAGTTGATTGATTCATTTTGGAAATAAACTTAAACTACTAAAATAATTACAAAATATGCCACTTATAAGTTGATTCAAAAATCAGATATTCTTATTCAACTAATCATATAATTAATTAGTAATTAATACAAAAATCTCTCCTAACATTTCTTTATATAAGTCACAAAATTAATAAATAATTTAATAATAAAGATTTGATTTCCAACTATATCATATTAATTGTTTTCATTTACATTTATACATCATTTTGTTTAAAAAATAAATAAATTGAATCATCATATCAAACATATAATACAAAATATAATATTTTGCATATGGTATAATTTGAAAATTTTTAAATGAGCTTAAATTACTAAAACTATTAAAAATATACTTTATATTTCCTTTTGTGGTAAAAGATGTTTGATATATCTATTATAAAAAAAAAATCCAAATGAGCACATGTATAGGAAGCCTCATTTTATAGATATTTAATTTAAATTTTTATATTCAGTTTAACTTTATTTTTTAATTAAATTATCTAATGTGATCATATAAAATAAATTTTATAGATATTTTCATTCATCAAAATAAAAAATATGAACATTATATGTAATATTTTCTTAATCTTTCTCATATAATTACATTAATGTTTTAATTCTTATAAAATATAAATTTATTTATTTAACTGACACTATATATTATAGATTTTTTTATATATTTTATAGCAAAATTAAGCATTAATTTTTTTGATTTAACATAAAAAATTAAAATTTATAGAAAATTAATAAATATTACCTAGTTTGTATTTATTTTGATGGATTTGGCTGTTACGAATTAAAACGCTTTGAATCACTTTTCAGTGGGTTTACTCTATTGGGCTCCCATGGTCAACATGGGTTAAAGTTAATGGGCTAGTCAACTCTACTTGATTTTGTTAGCTATCCATGTACAAATGTGACACATTTGCTTCAAAATCAAATGCTATCTAAATTTTTTTAAAGTAATTGTGAAAATGATCTGAAACGAAGCAAGTTGACAAAGATATAAGTCATTGTACTTAAATTTCAAAGGGGGTGTTTTGTTTCTCTCTTCCTCTCTCCACAGGTTCCATTAGAATGAGAGCCCATGACTTGGTTAGTAGAGTAGGCTTTAGAGAGAGACGGCTGTCGAAAGAGAACCACAGACGCAAAGCGTCTTTTATAATTAAGAATGAAGAAAGTCCAAACCTTTTTGCTCTGAAAAGCAACGGAAAGATTTGAAAAAAGGAGTTTCGTTTTAATTTTCTTATTCTTTTTTCTTTTCTTTTTAATCTATCAAAAATCTCACACCTTTTTTACTTCTCTTGGGTTAGCTGTTACCACTTGCTTTCTCCTTGGCATTATTCTGTGTTGTGTCATTAATGAGAGTAAATCATCAAGTGTAACTTCTCTATCTCTCTCTCTTCTCTCTTTCTCTTTCTCTCTCTCTCTCAAACTCGAATTTTGGAAAAGTTCATGGTTTGATTTGGGAAGTTAGGGGCTTTCTCCCTTTTGGGTGGTTTGTTTTCAGGGTGATTCTGTGTCTTGCTTGGATCTGATAGGCTGAAATTTTTGGTGGGTATTTTCTTTTTTCGAAAATGGAGCCAATAAAGTTTGAAGCTTTTGGTCTTGTCTGTTTGATCTCACTGCTTCTGTTAAATCCATTATGGCTTGCCTCCTCCAACATGGAAGGTAAATTTACTGTTCTCTCTTATCTTCATTTTCTTTTTGTTATATATATATATATTTTTTTTAACATTCCTTATCACTTTCATTGGTACATGACAACAGATAATTCATCTGGCACTGTCGCTGTTCGTTAGAGGAGATTTTTTTTTTTTTTCCTTAGAATCTGATTCTTGTTTGAAAGTTCAAACTTTTAGAGAATTTTGTGGATAATCCATGACTAGGCTCCTTCACATAAAGACAGCATATCATCCTCATAGTTTTGAATTCTAGTGTTAAAGGTGCCAAAAGCATCTGCAAATTCACCAAAAAATGGAGTTTGAGTGTAAAAGCAGAGAGAAATGGTTGCTTTACTTCTCTGAAGTCCAAATATATTATCTTTCCGTGTTGTCAAACTCGCTTTTGGAACTAGAACTGTATGTATGTTTTGGTTCTTCTTTCTGAAAGGCTTAGGCTTTTTTGGTGTGTATGATGTAACAGGTGATGCATTGCACAGTTTGAGAGCTAATTTGATTGATCCGAACAATGTCTTGCAAAGCTGGGACCCTACACTTGTTAATCCGTGTACTTGGTTTCATGTAACGTGCAACAATGATAACAGTGTTATAAGAGTGTGAGTGTTTCTCTGCGTGCACCGGACTTCACTAGTGTGTTCTTGTTTTTAGCTTCGTTAATCTTTGTTTGTTATTTTGCTTCTTCAGCGATCTCGGGAATGCAGAGTTATCTGGTCAATTAGTTCCCCAGCTTGGCCAGCTCAAGAACTTGCAGTACTTGTAAGTTTTTGCTTACATATCAAAAGTAGTAAGTTAAAATCGATACTCAAAATTGATGGAGTTGACCATATGTAACTACTTTATGCTCAGAGACTTGTAATAGTTCTTCTGACAGTGTGAATACCCTTAAATTGCAGGGAACTTTATAGTAATAACATAACCGGGCCGGTTCCAAGCGATCTTGGGAATCTGACAAACTTAGTGAGCTTGGATCTGTACTTGAACAGCTTCACTGGTCCAATTCCAGATTCTCTTGGAAAGCTCTTCAAGCTTCGCTTTCTGTAAGAACATCTTTTATGCTCTTTTCATCAATGCACTGGCTAAATGTCTTGCTTTTTATTCAAGTTGATTAAAGAAAAGTTGTTTGATTGAATTCTAGTAATGTTGTATGAGTTGTTGTTGCAAGGATAGTCGGCTCAACAATAACAGTCTCACCGGATCAATTCCCATGTCATTGACTAGTATCACAAGCCTTCAAGTTCTGTGAGTATTACTAATTCAACTTCACTTTCTGCTCTTTTAAAGTTCTCACTCTTAATGGATCCCCTGATTCGTCCTTAAATCTCTGCAGGGATCTGTCGAACAACCAATTATCTGGATCTGTTCCTGATAATGGTTCTTTCTCGCTCTTCACTCCCATCAGGTATGATGGAATCCATACTATGGAATACTAATCACTCGCATTATTGGAACCGAGGCTAGAGATTTCTCTATTTCGTTCTGCATACCAGATTAAAGAGATCTAATATTACTATCAAGCGCAAGAGGCTATACAATATAGAGTCTTTGAGTTAATCTTGATTAAATTTGGTCAATAGACATACTAAATTGCCCAAAATTCTATAGTTTCATTGGTGGATATGAAAGTCTTGTCGCTTTGACCTCTCTAAGTTGTGTTCTTTCTGCACAGTTTTGCTAACAACTTGGATCTATGCGGCCCTGTTACGAGCCGTCCTTGCCCTGGATCTCCCCCATTTTCTCCTCCTCCACCTTTTATCCCACCGCCCACTGTTCCTACTCAAGGTAACGAAATGAAGCAGACAGTAAAGTTTAAATCTTTTAGTGGATTTATCTCACAGGTTTTAGAAGCCGATAATCAACTTCTCTGGTAGATTATTGGTTGTTGACTAATTATTTGTGTAAATCTTTTTTAAGGTGGGTATAGTTCTACTGGAGCCATTGCGGGAGGAGTTGCTGCTGGTGCTGCTTTACTATTTGCTGCCCCTGCATTAGCTTTTGCTTGGTGGCGTAGGAGAAAACCTCAAGACTTCTTCTTTGATGTTCCTGGTTCGTAAAATATCCAAGCTCTTTGTTTCATTGGAGAATTTGGTTTAGTAAGTAACTATTATTAATGTTGTGGTCATACGTTGCAGCCGAAGAGGACCCTGAGGTTCACTTGGGGCAGCTTAAACGGTTCTCTCTACGGGAACTACAAGTAGCAACCGATAGCTTCAGCAACAAGAACATCTTGGGCCGTGGTGGGTTTGGTAAAGTCTACAAAGGCCGTCTCGCTGATGGAACACTTGTCGCAGTCAAACGGCTTAAAGAAGAACGCACACCAGGTGGCGAGCTCCAGTTTCAGACAGAAGTGGAGATGATAAGCATGGCCGTTCACAGAAATCTTCTAAGGCTACGTGGTTTCTGTATGACTCCTACCGAGAGATTGCTTGTTTACCCTTACATGGCTAACGGAAGCGTTGCTTCTTGTCTTAGAGGTAACCTCAGTTTCGAGTTTGCAATAACATGTTTTTGTCCATTTCTTTTTTTTTCATTTTGTTGAAATGGTTTGCAGAACGTCCACCATCACAGTTACCTCTAGCTTGGCCAATAAGACAGCAAATCGCTCTAGGATCAGCTAGGGGTTTGTCTTATCTTCATGATCATTGCGACCCGAAAATCATTCACCGTGATGTGAAAGCTGCTAATATTCTGTTGGACGAGGAGTTTGAAGCTGTGGTAGGCGATTTTGGGCTGGCTAGGCTTATGGATTATAAAGACACGCATGTCACAACGGCTGTGCGTGGGACTATTGGACACATTGCTCCTGAGTATCTCTCAACTGGAAAATCTTCAGAGAAAACTGATGTTTTTGGCTACGGGATCATGCTTTTGGAACTGATCACAGGTCAGAGAGCTTTTGATCTTGCAAGGCTGGCCAATGACGATGACGTTATGCTTCTAGATTGGGTATCTATAATAACACAATATTTCTTGGATGCCCATTACTTGGATAAACTTGTGTATCTACTCTCAAAGCTTACTCCTTTGCTGTTTCATTTGATCTTTCTTTCAGGTGAAAGGGCTTTTGAAGGAGAAGAAACTGGAGATGCTTGTGGATCCTGATCTGCAGAGTAATTACACAGAAGCGGAAGTGGAACAACTCATACAAGTGGCTCTTCTCTGCACACAAGGCTCACCAATGGAACGGCCTAAGATGTCTGACGTTGTTCGAATGCTTGAAGGCGATGGTTTGGCTGAGAAATGGGACGAGTGGCAGAAAGTGGAAGTTCTCAGGCAGGAAGTGGAGCTGTCTTCTGATCCCACCTCCGATTGGATCCTTGATTCTACTGATAATCTTCATGCTGTTGAGCTGTCTGGTCCAAGATAAAGAGATTTTTAATTTGTCTAACAGAAACAGAGAAAGATAAAAGAAAATTCACTTCTCTGTATTCTTTATTTCTTTGGTGGAAGAAAAAAAAGTAAATCATAAAAAAGTGTCGTTGATGAAACTAATTCAACATCAGCTCAGACTCAAGAGTTGATATCTGGTGCTCATGATTAGCTCGTGAAGACTAATTGTTTCAATACCCAAACACCACACCACTGCTCTGAAATCCCCCCCATAAATTAAGAACTCATTTATTGCCATCCACCTAGCAAATGAATCTACTCAAACATGGACATTGATAAAAAAAACAGAGAATACAGATGGTTTTTAACAATGACTTCTCTGTATTCATTGTATTTCTTTGGTGGAAGGAAAAAGTAGTCTTACGGATTTTCGATTTGGCATTCCGTTTGGGGTGTGTGCGTTTGTATTCAATCAAACGTCAATCGTAGACGTTGCATAAGACTTCAGCATCCCTGATTAATTCATTAAGCAAACCAAGGATATTTTTATTTCAAAATGTAATATAATCACTCGCGCCATGTTCTATACATTACACATGTCTTCCACTAATTAAAGAGGAAGAAAACGATGTTCAAGAAACGTTTCGAAACAGTAGAAATGAAACAAACTGAAAAAAAATAATTCCAAGCTTGCATTACAACATTTGCAGGTAAGAGTCAAGAATCATGAGCAGGTTTTGTATTGTCTGAAAATGAACGAGAGCCAGGTGAGCGATCAGGATTCTGCGATGTGAACAGATTAGGGTATGAGTAATAGGGATCGTCTTCCATGGAAGGCAGTCTCATTTGCTGGTGGTCCTGGTCAGGGCTGCGTCTGTCAAATGATGAGTTCTCTGGTCTTTGGAGCTCTGGAAGATCGCCATAGCTGCTGACCGATGAGTTCTGATGATCAAACCGTGGTTTCTCCATTGAAGGCAGTCTCATTTGCTGGTGGTCCTGGTCAGCGCTGAGTCTGTCAAATGATGAGGTCTCTGGTCTTTGGAGATCTGAAATATCGCCATAGCTACTGACTGATGAGTTTTGATGATCAAACTTTGGTTTCTCCATTGAAGGGAGTCTCTCTGTTTGGTGGTTGTTGCGGTCATGACTGAACAATGATGAAGAGTCACCCATTTGGAAGTCTGTCAGATCTCCGTAGCTGCTGACAGAAGAATTCTGATGATCAAACTGCGGTTTTTCCATTGTCTGTGGTGGTTGGTATGAATGGAAAGGGTTCTCAGTCGGACTCTCTGGAGACTGGTCAGGCGTCTTATTGGTGAGCTCGCTGATTCTGAGTTGTGCAAGACTTGCGGCTGAACGCGCAGCTGCTGCAGCACGTTCCGCTGAGTCAGCAGCAGCTTGAGCAGCCGTTAGCACATCCTGCAAGTCCATATCGGATATTTTCCTTGGAGGATCCCTCGACGCAGTACTCTCTTTTGTAGATACGTATCCTACTACACCAACAGATGGTGGAGAATAACTGTCCTGTTTCACGGGATCAGATTCCGTCACGTGCTTTGAGGAAACAATGGGTGAAGATTCTTGGTCTTCCACGACAGTGGTGCTTGCTTTTGCAGGATGCTCATCTCTTTTGAAAGCCGGTTTTTCATCTCCTGCATTCTCTGAATCAAAGGGTATGTCGGGAGAGGTATGTTCAGAAGTGGCAGGTTTCGCTGCCTCCGGTGCATTTTGAGTAGTAGCGCCAGGAGTCGGCCGCAGCAAGACATTTGGAACCTCGGGAAAGTCCAGTTTTTCATACTCTGAGTCAGAATCAGATTGCTCCTCCTCCAGACGTGAAATAGATAACATTGTCAAACGTGATCCTTTATCTTGTTCCTCCTGTAATGGCAGCTTAGAACCCCCACCAAATTGCTTTGGTCCATCCTGTAAAGAAAGAAGACAATTCAGGAAAAGACAGAGAGACTGAGGCAAAAAGAAAACTAAAAGCAGCGAATATCTGGACAAACTTGAAGAGCTACATACTAGGATTGATACAGAAACAAACAAAGCACTTGACATGTTCTGACTTCTAACCAGACCCGATATATGTAGGCAGAGAAGAGATAATAAAGAAAGAGATAAGTACAGACAAGGAGGTCTTCATGAGATTTGAAGAGATCAGTTTCTGTAGGAGCAGGGTCCCAGTCAAGTTGATGTTCTTCTGCAATTTCCTTGAGAAGTTTCAGTTTACTTTCTGGGGAAGGTGCACGCACAGACAGCAACTCCACCAACTGTAAAAATTGATTTGGAAGAATTAAAAAAAGAGAACAAACCATTTCTTGTTTTTATAGACTAAACCACGCAATGAATATTAGCAATTCAATCAGCAAGATAGATCACGAATACAAGTTAAAACTAGTTCCACAATTGTAATCATAAGGATGTACAGATACTAAACTACGTAAACTAATCTGTGTTGAGTTTTCTACATGCTTGCTAACATTAGCAATTCACATATGTACCAAAGAACTCCGATTTACCTTACGGTTGACACCAGAATCCGGCTTGAGCTCAGATGCAGCTGCAACGAACTCCTTTCCATACTTGGAAACAAATAGCATCTGAACCTGCTGCAGCTCTATCAAATCAGAGCACCTCGGCGCAGCAAAACATACACTTGATATTGCTTCTTTTAGATCTAAAGGACATTCCCTACAAAACATTCAAAAAAGAAAGGATTCAGAAACTCAACAACAATGATTGAACAAAAGACTCAGAAAACAGACAAACACACAAAGTATGAAGACAGAGGGAAAACTGAAAAGCTCAGAACTTTCTCGAAACCAAAATGAAGGAAAGATTTAAAGTTATAACCTTTGTGCCGCAAAAATTGGAAGACAAACAGCTATAAGCTGAATATAGCAAGGATCAGACAAAGAGAAAACTGAAAGTTCAGAAAAGATTATAACCTTTGTGCCTCAATGATTGGAAGACGAACAGCTATAAGCTCACAGAAGAGTTCAAGAATCTCTTGAGCAGCCATCATCTTCTCTTCCCTTATAATATGCTCAACCTTAAAGATTAACCAAAGCATTAAAGAAAGCTCCCAGAAAACTTCAAATTAATAAAACCCAAAAGAAAAAGAGAAAACCTTTACCCGAATTCGAGCAGTGGCTTCTTGACCAGTCTCGAGAAGCTTAGCGATGTCACGACGCATTTGCTTCATCTGAGCTTCTCTTCTGTTCCGTATTAGCTTTATCCGAGGGATCGTTAACTTGAGCAAGGTTTTGCTTTGTGTACATAACCAAAAACCCACAACACAAGATACAAGATTCAGAGAACAACACTTCTTGAATCAAATCCAATACGAAGAGGAAACAAAGAGATGGAAGTTTACCATTTTGCAGCTTTGAAGCCTTTATTGAAGAACGAATCGAGCATCGACATGATCGAGTAGCTTGTAACGATTGATCGACTAAAGATCGATCGCAAAGGGTTTGGAACAGAGCAGAATGAGAAAACGAAGAAGAAGAAGATACAAAGATCTTCTTGCTTCTCAGCGAAGGCTTTTTTTTTTTTTCTTTGTGTTTTGTTTTTTCTTTTCCAGGAAAATAATTGAAAGCGAAACGCTGCGTTTTGATTACCCCTATCAAGTGCAGTTGGTTAGCAACTACACCACGTCGGTCAAATTGGGGTTAGATATGGGCTTTACTCTATTGGACTTTCATAACCCACGACCTGTCTCAAGATCTCCGAGGTGCGATGACCGGGGTCAGCACACAACATAACACAATACCGGAGCTGTTCGCGGGTACTTCGAGCAAGCGGGCTGGTCTTGTTAATAACAGTGCAGGTCATTTTTTTTCAAATCAAATCGTATCGTACTGGGCTAAAACAAAGGTAAATCAAGACGTACCGGAACAAGTCAAGTTTGGGCTAGGCTAAAAGATTGAACGTTTTTCATGGACTGAGCTGAAGTTTCTTGGAAAATACTGATAGTTGAAAATTTAATTAATAATTTTTATCCGGTTAACCCAAAAACAAAATAATTCTCAAAATAATGTGGTCTTAGAAAAATATATAAATGTATAAAATTACAATTATAAGAAGAAAAAAGCATAGTGTAAAAAAAGAAACAAAAAACTATTATTTTTCTAAAATTTTTTTAAATTGGATCATCCATGAAAATTAATCATAAAGAGAGATTCATATATGTCTCTCTCTAAAATTTATTGTACTAAAAATATATATAATATAGAAAATTAATATGATTTTGAAAAATAATTTTTATATTTATGTTATAATTATAAAATAATAACTACCCAACGTATATATTACATTTTGTTGAAGAAAAAAATGTATTACATTTTATTAGATTATTCTATAATCATATACAGTACACTGGTAGAGCTAGGTGCATTGGAAGGGTGGTCGATTGACCCCTATTTAAAAAAAGACAATTTCCTTGTATTTTATATAAAACTCTAGTGAAATATTATATAGCTAGCTAATTTGATTCAAAAAAATGACCTATGTGAAAATTATGACTATTGATCACATAATTTTTTGTAATGTTATGATTATATAATTTGTATATTCATTTTTATCATAGAATTACCCCTTAATAGATGTATCAAATAATACAAATTTATCAAAAAATATTTTGAGATTTTTTATTTTCTCAAATAATATATGTATTACATATTTGGCCAACAAATATTTGAATTTTGATTGATTCTCCAAAAATGTACAGATTTTTTCTTACTCAGTCAAAAATATATATTATTAATCATCTAACGGCTATGTTGTTTTGGTTAGATCAACAACAAATCCGATTTTTTTTTTTTGGAAAATCAATCAAAGTTTAAGTATTTATTAGTCAACTACATAATTTATATATTATTTGGTTAAAACAAAAAAAAGATATTTTTTTATAGCAATTTCCCAAAATGGACTGCACCAACACTGCGAAAGCAACAATAAAACCAGCTCAACCAATAGATTCAAAGTAATCGATGAGGACCTGTCAGTTCAACCAAGAGATATTCGGGAATCCTCGCTCAGGATCTACTTCTTGTATCGATGAATTTAATCAAATTAATACAAGAGATAGAGAATAATCTCTCAAAAGCGAAAGCTCTTTTATTAAAAATTAAGAACTGAATAGAATAATAAGCCTATAATGAAACATAAAACTTTATAAAACTCTTCCAAAATCTTACAATAATAAATAAAAGATAATTATAATTAAATACAAAGATTTGATAAATATATCGAATATACACTGCATCAAATTGTCAAAAGACCAAAAACCCATTTATATTTTAGAACAACAAAACAAAATGATATATATATATATACTAAAATCATAAATAAAATTTTCTAACAAAATAACAAAAAAGAATAATCCTAAAATGTAATTTCAAAGCCTCCTAAAATTTTATGGTAATTGCATAAGTTTTTCGTTTCTTTTTAAAAAGGTATAAGAAAATAATGACATGAATTGTAATTATTTTTTTCTATCAAAACTTAAAAAGATAATTTGACCATTTAATTTTGAGCAGTAATTTAAATAAAATCATATATAATTAAATAAATAATTTTAGACATATTCTAATTTTTTCCCCTATAAAATATACTAGTTTTTCAACTTTACATAAGTTTATTAGAATATTTTATTTTACTTACTGCCCAAAATCTACTTTAGTTTTTCTCCGGTAATACTTCCTAAATTTTTCAACACTTATTTATATATAATTTCACAACTTTTTATTTTTTTTCAACTTCTCTTTCTGATAACAACTAAAATATTAACGAAATCGGTCTAATCAAAATAATAAGATTTTAGAGATATCAAAATCCAGGAAAATTAAGAAAATATAAGATGCAACGGATCACTACTCTTATGGAACAAAGAAGTCATCCTATTCTTCCTATGAAATAAGATGATCTATCTGTTTATCGGTGCCACATAGTTTCAATGTTTAATCATATCAACTACATCAAACTAAACTTTATCTTTTGTATACATACGTACCAACAAAAAATCCTACTAATTAACTAACATAATTCTTCTCTCTTTTTTCCTTTGAGAAAAAACTATTCTTATGTATTTCCTCACTCTTTAATCATTACACCAAATTTTCTCTTACTAATTCCATAAAAAATGTTATTATTTTAGTAACTTATTGGTGTCTATACGTTCCCTTCCAACTTCTAGATCGCTTTAGTCAACTTCACAAATATTTCATTGATTATTAAAACGCTGTCTCATTTTTGTATAAAAGCTTAGCGTTACATCTTCTCAAATCACATCATAATTCATTGTTAAAACGTTGTCTCATTGATTATTAAAACGTTGTCTCATTGTTGGCAACACCGCTAGTATGACTCTTACTCCTAGGAACTGATAGGAGTTATTCAACTGATTGAACTAACAATATTTTTTAGATAATTTGATTGATTAAGAACGAAGAATAGAAGCAAACTACTTGAAATGCAACACAAAAATACTTTTAGTTAGGGTTTACTTTTCACTCAGCATATTTTAGTATTGGTTTAGCCAAAATATGACAAAAAGCATCCATTTAACTTACCGGTACAAAACTTGACATGTATATCATGACTTGCAAAAAAAACATATACTATGTTTGATTTTTTTTCCTTATCATCTAATTTTTTATTAGAATTAAAATGAATAATTATACATTAATAAACACACAGAATTTTCTAAATAAATATATATTTTCATATATAAATGATGAAAAAACATAATTTTCCAATAGAAGATCCTATAAAAAAACAAAAACCCACAACTAAAACAATAATAGTTTAACTTTTATTGAAAAATAACTTTAGCATACTAAACATATATTATTGATCCTAAACCTATGAATAAGATTTATTATCATTTTTTAGAGTTTACCAAACGATAATATATACTTCTTATAATATTGAAAGACGCATTTTCAGACTCAAAGAATCATAAGATCTCAATTTTTTTTTTTGTAAAATAGCAATATAGTTAATTCAGTTTGCCCTAATTGCTATCTTCTTAGGCACGATTATCAACTCATCTTCCACCGTGTCTCCTCGACGCCGGTGGAGCTTCCACTCGCCGACTTCAGGGCCTCCATTCGCTCCATTTGCTTTCCTTAGCTCTCTCGCTTCTAGTGGATGCTTCTTTTCTCTCCATTTCATTGTTCTCTCCCGTTGAATCCAAGATTTTGCGACCGCAAGACTGCCACCACCACCTCACTCACTCTTTCCTGTCCACAAGGATGGCACCTCTGCTAGAATCTCCAATCTACTTTGACTCACGTCGAGGACTCGCGGGATCGGAGAGTTGGAAGGCATGCTTCAGAGGTCTCGCCCTGTTTATCTTCCCTCACCACCACCATTCTTCATTCTCTTTCAGGAAACCGTCTGCTCTTCCCTCTTTTGAGGGTCTTTCTCCTGGTACCTCCCTTGTGAGACTCATCCTTTTACTTCAGAACCTGTCTGTGGAGATCCCAACAGATATGTGTTATGCTTACTACTGGTTTGACCTGTGTTTGGTTGGAGTTAGTATTGGTTTCATAGCTTTAAATATAAGGCTTCACTCCCTCCATTACTCTAAGTATAAGGCAGATAGACATTACTATAACCTTCTTTTCCTTCAGTGTGAGGATTGCTTATCTCAGAATGAGGATGTTACTCAAAACTTGTTGATTTACCCTCAGTTATCTTTAGATTTTTTGTTATTTAGAGCTGTGGAATATGTTCCGTTTTCCAGGAATTCAGGAGATAGTCTCTCCAATTCCAATCCTGGATCTGTTGTTTCAGTGTTGGTTGTTTGGCGGTGGTGTTTACAGTTAATACCTTCAGTCATCTCTTATCATTCTAGTAAGGTGGGTATTTCTCCTTGTTCGGGGAGTGCAAGGAAGATAACCATCGCCCAGGTGATAGTGATAACGGAGCTTGTTTCTTTCCTATCAACTATACTGCATCATAACTCTCCCTCTCTCTCTTCTCCGGCTGCTACCTCCTCTGCTTTGGGCAGCTCTCAGGAAGTTTCGAGCTCTATTGGACTATGTTAGTTTAGCTCACGCCATGATGGAGACTTCTCTCCTCCCTAATCTTCCACTTGTGTTGCGTGGTTTTGCTTTTGGGAGCGTTTTGTGAGGACAAATCTGCTCGTTGATGTAGATGGGCTCCAAATCTTCTACCTTTCAGCTATGTTTGAAGCTGTTTTCCTAGCCATGTTGGCTTTTGAGGCATTACTGTCTCGTGATGAACCTGCTCGGAACTGTCAAAGTGCCAATAAAACTATCCTTCTTGAAGGATGTCTCTTGGAAGCTGTCCATGTTTCCCTCTTCATCTTTATTTTCTATCATCGGTCAGTTTTGCTGTTCTTGAATTTGTTGTTAGTTTAATTAGGTTGTTGATCAATGCTTGTTTCATTTTGACT
Organism: Sisymbrium irio; assembly: GCA_000411075.1. NCBI lineage: Eukaryota > Viridiplantae > Streptophyta > Magnoliopsida > Brassicales > Brassicaceae > Sisymbrium > Sisymbrium irio. The sequence continues at coordinate 106,874 of KE153605.1, read as the reverse complement.
CTTATTAGCTGTGTTATGTACTCCTCTAATGGAGAGTAGTTTTGATGGAAGTTTAATGAAATATTTTTACCAAACAAAAAAAAAAACTCAAAGACTTATAATTTCAAAATCTGACAAAATAAAAATACTATTATTTATATTTAATTTTTTTTCTATATGACAGTGATGCATTTATATCTGTCTAAATTACACCCAAAAGAAAAATGTTAAATTATATCCAAATGTTATATATTTAGAGGGAAAAAAAATCAGCAATTAAATACATATATATCAGAATAGAATCCACACACCATTAGTTTAGAAAAACTCACAACAAAATACAAAAAAAACATGCAAATTTAAATATATAAAAAATTAATAACTAAACAAAAAAAAAAATATTTACTCAAAGAAAAGTATGAAAATTCTCCCACTTAAAATAACTGGTGGAGAAATAACTGGTGAAAATTCTTCTTTTTCCCCTCAAAATTCATCCTTTTCTTTTCTTATATCCACACCAATCAGACTCTACATATTCCAATTCATAAAAAGATAACATAAATTTTCCTAAAATGATATTTATGTTACGTTTAGCTTTCATAACATTTCTAGACCAATGCACATATTAATCATCAAATTTTTTGAATTCAAACGAGTAATGGGTATCAGCGACAAAGGAAAACTAATCTAACATGCTGAAAATTTTCTGATTAAAAGAATAATGAATCTAAATTCCAAAACTTCTAAGTTACCAAAACAAAATGAAAAAAATATATGAACAAACTCATTTTTGGTGCTTCGGTAAAAGGTCATTAAACCCAAAGGCAAGGCTCACGTTTGCGTGATATTCCAAGATCTCTGAACAATTTTGGCTGCTTCTGTGCACTCTCTCCCATTGTGAACCTTATGACTGCAATTATTAACTATTCTCCCATCGTAACTCCTTTGGTCCCACGACCCCCACGCTGTATATATATACATTATCTGTTTATACGTATAATTTCTCTCTCTACATACCAACAATTAATTATTCGAAATTCTAATCGCACAAGTTCATCCATATGGTGTATAATATGATTATGAAATCCACACAATGCAGTAACTAAATAGAGATGGAAATTTCACGAATTAGTTAACAAGCCTTTTCCAGTAAGTGAAAAAAGTCTTCCTGGTCTTTGTCAAACGAATATAGGCGTCCTGGTCTTTTAATGGTAACACTTTGTGTATATATATAGGATACTAGTATAATTAATGCCCCTGTTATGCAAGGGATTTTATTTTTGTAAAAGTTATTAAAAATTCAACTTCCACTAATATACTGGTCAGTAATCAACGATAAACTAAATTTTTAGTTAGTCATACTTTCAACAGTAACTACACTACGATTTAGTAACGAAATGGTATGTTATATCCGAAAGTTAAATATTTATTTTTTTAACGCAGTTAAAAAGATAAAATGAACCAAAGTGCAAACATCTGCTTTGATATCCTCAATTGGCAATACATTTCAGCAGTTGTTACTTTCACTTTGTACTTCGCGAGTGCAATGCTGTTACACATCTTCTGGCCACGAATTTCCAGCCATATGATATGTATTACCTGCATTTGTATCCACCGTGATGATTTTTATAATTTCTGCATCATGATTTTGTAAACTCTTTACAATCTTAATAAGATTATTTATTTGTCGAAAAAAAAATGAACCAAAGGGCACAACCATATCTCAGGACTTGTTGCTACATTTTAACAGTTCCATGATTCAAACAAATTCAAATGAGCAAATTAAATGTAAATGATAGCGAACAGATTCTTTGATATAACTACACGAATGATTTAAAAAAAAAAATGTATAAAAATATCAGAAAATCGACGAGAATCATGTGACCTCTATCAGGTGTACGTACGTCTTTTTTTTTCATTTATTGTTATAACACATACCAATTCTTCTCATCTTTACCCCAACTATATATAGACATATATCACTTACATTTAGATTATACCACCTTTATCACACAACACACGTAGTATATACTGTCTTCTGCTCTCGTTTTCTAGAAGAATCTCTTTCAAAACCTCTGTTTTATCCAGAAGTTTCCATCTTGTAGAAAAATATAAAACATGAAGAAGTTTCTCCGCACGTTAATGGTTGCCCTCGTTCTAGTCTTCGCCGCGTGTTCTTTGGTCGTTAACTGCATTCGCACGCCGCCACTAAGTCCGTCACATCAATATCTCACCCTTTCCCTTTTTTATTACTATATTCATTTGTCATCCAATATATATAACTTACTCTTGGGGTCAAAGTTGAAATAATATAATTAACACTTCGTTTATGCCTTTTTAGAAACTATGGTCAATGGCGGAGAAAAGAAAACTTCCGATATAGGACGAGCTCAAACGCACCACAAGGTATGTCAAGTCTCGCACGGTGCACTACTCTCAAAATTTTCTCTGATATTATAGCATTTCTTGAAATACATGTAAGTTCGTCAATACTAAAACCAAATGTAATTATTTCGGAAATTTTAACAAAACATGTCATACCTTTTAAAGTTAGAAAAAAAGAACACATGCCATACATTTTTAAATTAATAAAAGAATCTTAATAAACCTTAAATCCCAAATCTAAAATTTTAAGTCATGACCCAAAACATGACCCCAAAAATCACAATCTAAATTCTAAAACTTATTTGATCAGACAAAAGATTTCTAAAACTTAACTTTACATTTAAAATTGAGTTTTCCATAATTTTGAAAGAACTTTGACTTTTCTTTAAATTTTAAAACCCTAAATTTTAATTTTTGAAATTTTCTGTGGCCTTTTTTGTCAATGGTTCCTTTGTTTTTTTTTTTTGGTAAAATATCAAATAAAGTGATTCATGATTTCCTGAAGATGGTTGAAACATATTACAAGGCAAATGTCAAAGGTGTGGTGTGACAGATAATATACCAGAATTGAAGTTTATTTTGCTTGTTTTGACAAGTCTTTGATATTAAAAGTGTGAACTAATAATTGCAACAGTGTTTTTTCAGATAATTACATTGTCTTTTTTTTTTCAATTTGTTCAACACTTGGAACCACTTAATTATGTCTTTAAACTTACTATTATAATTATTTTGTGGCAAAATAGGAAATAAGAGAAAAAGGAGGGGCAGAAATGGAAATGTATCCGACAGGATCGAGTTTGCCGGACTGTTCCTACGCTTGTGGCGCATGCTCGCCGTGTAAACGTGTGATGATTAGCTTTCAGTGCTCCGTCGCCGAATCATGCAGCGTCATCTACAGATGCACGTGCAGAGGAAGATACTATCACGTGCCATCTAGGGCTTGAATCTCCGCCGTTTATCTACTTTTTCTTGTGTATTTATGTGATTGAAAATATCAGTTTTGGCGGGTGGCGGCAAAACTATCTACAGCATTTTGTACAATTTTGTTGAAAACTTTTATTTAAGCTATGGGCCCTCCTACATTTAATATTGGGCTTTCTTTAAGCCTTTTCAGTGCGCGTACACGACCGAATCAGAGATGCTTGAAGCAAAGTCAATTGCTACCTCCAAAAGCATTTTTTTGTCTCCCAAAGCAAACCATCAATCCGGTTCAACCATAACAGATCATGTAGCAATAAATAAAATATTACTTTTTTTATTATATGAAGAGTTTTAGAAATATATGTCTCGTTGAGTTAATGATATTTGCAATAGTGAGTCAGACCTGAATGCTTAATAGAGTTATTTTAGTTAAAGCAATCATTAGACTTTTGTTCCATTGTTTTATTTCTCATAATTCAAGTTGTTTTAGCACAATATATAGATTTTGAGTATTTTAAGAAATAAAACCTTTTCAGCATCGGGTTTTAAAGTTAAGACCGGGCCATGATTTTTGATAGAACAATTCTTAAATCTAATAAAATAAAAACTTTAAATATCTCCTCTCGTTTTGTGAACGA
>KE153605.1:83573-98679 GCA_000411075.1 Sisymbrium irio | reverse complement strand
TATGAATAAATCAATAGATCAAAAATTTAAAAAATCTTCCACAGTTATTTAAAAATTGTCACTAAATATGTGATTATTATTTATCAATATTTTTATTTTTATTAATTTATACTTTAATATAATACGTTCGTAATTTTAAATATTTTAAAGCATGTGACTCTAAAAATCAATATATATATAGATATATAATTACAAACCGACACATACATCATGTATATTTAACTTTATTTTTCACGTGAGCTTCTAATTAATTTTGAATGATTTTTGTTTGATCTTAGAAACATTTTCCACCATATATTAATTTTTTTTACACTTTCTGATATCACTTTTTTGGAAATATGTCATTATAACAACTAACGTATGTATTTATAAAACGACATACATATTGTATATGTTTAACTTTCCTTTTTTCAAGTGAACTTTTGAATATTTTCTTTTTGTTTTTGAAAATATTTTTTACCATTAATAAAAAATATTTTTGACACTTTTAGGCTTTTTCCCTTGTTTGCAAATTAATAAATAATTTTCAGAATTTGGTGCGAAATAACATAAATAATAAAACTATTTTTCCATATATTCTTAAAAATAGTAATCTTATATTTCATATATTTCTTACATTTTTATTATAGTATTGAAAACTTAAATATTAGTGAAAACCAAAAGTTACAACATAATTTACATATATGAAATAAAAAAATATAAATATAAATATCATGTAATTTAAAAAGTTATGAAAATAGTTAAATGAAAATTAAATTTTTTCTTGTTCTGCTAGTAATGAAATGAAACTATTGTATATGGCATGTGTTGTTTAACATAGAATTTTAAATACTCTCAAATCCGAGTAAAAATCTCAAATTTTTGTATGTTATTTAAATTAACTATATTAATATAACAAACCTCTATTTTATTTAAACTAATTACATTGAAATATTAATATCCACCTTAATAGTTACAAAAATAAAAAATAAAAATAGCAATATATATAATATATAGCAACTTTATAAACAATATATATAACAACTATATAACATTACACAATATTTATTTTTAATTACATATTTACAGGCTTAGAAAATTATTTCATGTGATAGATCATATGCTTATATGGTGGAAAATATAAATTCATTCAAAAAATTAGTTATCCATCTAAAAATAGTATAACTTGAAAATTATCAAATGAAATTTTCATTTGATAAAAAATGGTCATGTAATTTTATCATTTTAGGTATACAAATATTGTATTATTGAATACAATATCTCAACCAATTTTTTGAAATAAAAAATCATCCACACTTTGAATTTTACTATATTCGTAGTTATGAAATGAATTTGTTATATTCTTGATGATATGTGTTTTTAGTCAAAGAATGCAAAACTTACAGAAAAAGCTTCAAATTCAATAAAATAAAATTCAAGAAATTTTTCATATATTTAGGTTACACTAAAAATATTAGACTATATCAAGATTCTAATTTATTTACTATTGTAGAGTTTTTAATATAACAATCCACAAATAATTGTAATTCTTTCAAAATGTATCTTTAATTTTTATTTTAGGGAAGAAATTGAATTTTTAAATTTGTGACCAGTCATTTTTCTTGGAGACCATAAACATAAAATGATTTATTCGTTAACCACTGAAGCAATGATAAATATATTTTTTCTTAATATCAGTTTTATATTTTGCACCTCTTTCTTTCAGGTGCATTTTTTTTTCTTTTCTCTTCCTACTATTTTGTTCAATACATGAGATCATATATCTTATATATTTATGTATTATTTGCCAACTATCTGACATAATTAATTAGCAATAATAAAAATCATATTAAAATATCATTCTAAAATATAAAATATATAATTACAAACCGATATATATATATATATATATTATATGTTGATTTTTCAAAAACATATTATATTCTTTCTAAAGCAATACCATAAACCTAAACATACTAATTATATATTTAAACATACTAATTATGTATATTATTAGAACATATTTTTTATATGTGATATTTTACAGCTAAAAAAGCAGCTATTACAAGCACAACATATGTTATATATAAAGTTATATTTATTATCATTTAATATGTGATTGCTATCTATTAATTAGTTTTATTTTTTATAAATTTACGCTGAATATAATAAATTAGTAATTATAAAAATTTCAAAATTATGTCATTCTAAAAAATTATATATCTAACTATAAAACGATACACATATTGTGTATGTTTAACTTTTTTTTCACTTGAGCTTCTGACCAGTTTTGATTAGTTTTTGTTTGTTATTAGAAACATTTATCTTTTATTCAAAATATTCAGAATGAAAATACATGTCAGTCTAAAAAAAACTAATGTTATAAACTGACTATAAACTGACATAGATATTGTGTATGTTTAACTTTTTCACGTGACTAGCTGACCAGTTTTGACTAGTTTTTGTTTGTTTTTAGAAACGTTTTCCACCATTTATTCAAAATATTTTTTGACACTTTCCAACATACACATCTGTGAAAAAGCATGTCAGTTTAAAAAACAGTAACATATATAACTATAAACTAACATAGAAATCGTGTATTTTTGAAACTTTTCATCATACACATCTATGAAAATACATGTCAGTTAAAAAAAAACTAATGTTATAAACTGATTATAAACTGACATAGATATTGTGTATGTTTAACTTTTTCACGTGACTAGCTGACCAATTTTGACTAGTTTTTGTTTGTTTTTAGAAACGTTTTCCACCATTTATTCAAAATATTTTTTGACACTTTCCAACATACACATCTGTAAAAAAGCATGTCAGTCTAAAAAAACACTAACGTATATAACTATAAACTGACATAGATATCGTGTATGTTTAACTTTGTTTTTTCACGTGAACTTCTGACATGTTTTGACTAGTTTTTGTTTGTTTCTGAAATTTTTTTTCTACAATTTATTAAACTTATTTTTGACATATTTAAGTGTTTTTTCATTTGTTTGCAAATTAATTACTAACTTATAAATAATTTCAAAACATTGGTGTTAAACAAAAAAAAAATTCCTTATATTACCTTTAAAATAGTAATGTTGTCTTTCATATATTTTCTTATATATTTGTGATAATATATCAATAACAACCAAATATTAGTGGGCAGCTAGAAGAGCTATAAAACCAACAATTACAAAATAAGTTACCTAAAAAAGTTTGTTTTTTCATCAAGTAAATAAATAACCATAGATACTTATATATATTGTTGAATTATATATATATATATATATATTTAAATAACTGTACATACTTACATTTTTTAATAAATGAATTTCAAAATTTTTAGAATATATCATATCTTTTTAAGATATTAATATAAATTCATTGAATAAATTAGATATCCAAGTTAAAAATAGTATAACATGGATTGTGTAAGAATCTCAATTGGTAATTTCGATATTCATATAAATATCATTTCTTGTAAATAGAAATGTCATTTAATTGAAAAAATCCATTAAAATAGCTAAATGAAAATGAAATTTATTCTTGTTCTGCTAATAATGAAAATAAAATTATTAATTTTAAATGGCATGTGTTTTTTTTCATAGAATAAGAAATACTTTCAAACTGATTAAAAATCTCAAAATTTTCCTTGTTATTTAAGGTTAATATATTAGAATATTATTAGCCTAATTTTTTAAAAAGTTTAATATGTTTCGGAATTTAATTGATTAAATAATACAATTTTACGATCTTTGTTTGCGACATTAATATATATATATATATATTAAGATTGTCTATATATTATAATGACTATTGAGATTTAATGAAAATTTTGATTTATTTATTTTTTTTATCCAGAAAACTTAATTTTTTACTTTTTTAATCGTTTTAAATATTTAATTTTAATATATTTTATTTCTATATTAGATTGACACATACTACTATAACACATTTATTTACATTTTTAAAATATAATATTTTAACTATATCATAATAATAACGAATATAATTTTTAAATTTAAAATTATAAAATAATTAACAACTATTTTACCATATACACCTAGTTTATTTACTATTGTAAAAGTCTGAATTCCACAAATAAATTGCAACCTTTTAAATTTTGATTTTAATATCTTTTTGTAGTTGAAAAAAAATATAATTTTCATGTCTAAAATGTCGAGACCAAAATAAAAACCGTAAAACAAATGTCAAAAAAGAAAAAAGTTTATTGTTTAGCTGTAATAATATTTTAAAAGAAATGAACAAAAAAAAAGTAATAGAATAAGGAGCATGAGAAAGGTAGATATAGAAAGTGGAGCCCAGTAGTAGTTTAAATAGAATAAAATGAAATATTCTCCTTCTCTTCTTCAAACTTCGTCTCCTTTCTTTCTCTCCACCGTCGACACAACACCTCTTCGTGGACTCGTTTCATTTTGAGGGGTAAGAACAAAGAACACCAATAACAAATCAATCAATTTGCTTCTCTCCTCTTACTTCTTTTCTCTTACACTGAAAAGATTCTGCAATTCCGTTGGGTTTCTTCAACCTCTTAACTAAAATTTCCCTTTTGCTTCTTCGGTGAGTCATTCTTTTTTTTTATTTTTTTTTATTTATCGTCTTTTTTGTTTCTCCGGAGACTTGAGTTGATGACCTATTTTAACGATGATCTTCGGGTTGTTGCCTTTTTCTTGTGATTACGAAGATTATTGTCTTATTGATACTATTGAACTTAAATTTGAAATTAAATTCGATTTCAGTGTTGATTCGTGTCCGAATTGACTTTGTTTCTAAGAGTTCGTTCCCCGTTCCGATTCGGGTTGGGTCGGGTCGTGGATTGTCGATTTTCTTAATCCGCGGAAAATCAATTTCGTAGTACAGTTAACAGAAACTCAAAATCTGAATTGATTTTTTTTTTTTAGTTATATTATATAAATACATAATCATAGATCTTCGCGAGTTTTTTGTTGTCTGAACTGAAAAATTTGAAAATCGTCTTCACTGTTGAGTCCGGTTTGACTTGACCGGTTCGATTCGAGTCAAATTGATTGTGTTTGATTTTCCTCATCTTCTTCATCTGATTTGATTTTTGTTTTTTTGAATGATTCCGTAAAAATCCCTAGATCTTAGCGAATTTGTGTTCTGTTATTTTTGGGGAAATGCTTTGCTGTCGATGATCATAAATCTCCGTCGGTCGATGATTATTATTTCCGTTTTCAGATTCATCTCATTAATATAATTGTCATTGGCGTAGATGCTAATTTACGCCTCTTTTCTTTATCTGATATGCTAAAGTAGGTGTGTGGTTCTTCTTGAATCTTTGGTGAAAACAGAGACTCAGAGAGTATGATAATAACTATCCTCTGAGATTGGAGTGTGTGACACCGTCGAGACAGGCAAAGACTTTGGTTAAAGACTCCATTTTTTTATGACGACATCAAGTTCCTTGTCGGACAGTGAACGCTCTCTCTCAGGTTTGTGTTCTGTGCTAAAATTAACGAAATGACCCTTCAATATTTTTTTAACTTATCATACGATTTTATGATTTTTTGTCTTTTTGCTAGGTGTGTGTTCGGTTGATGGAAGCTCTTATGAAAGGTAAAGGCTGAGTAGACTTTATCTTGGATTTGAAATGGTTTGTAAAGAGGAAGATTTGTTGATATGATGTATATATGGCAGGGGTAATGAAGAAGAGTGTTCAAGCAACGGTAGTCAAGAAGATGTGGACTTCACGCAGAAGGCGAAGAAGGTAGATCGCCAATATACTTTAGAGCGGAAGTCCAAGAGCATGCCGTGTGATATTCAACGGGACATTGAGATTTTGGGTGAAAAGTCTAAAGAAAACGGTGTTGAAAGTGTGCAATTCCTATCTGATCGTGAAGAAGATGATGGTGCTGAAATGGGTGCTCCTATTTGGGAACCCCCGGAACCAGAAGACCCAGAAGATGAAGTTGAAGAACCAGAAGAATCTGATGATGAAGATGAGGGATGCTGTGATGGCTCTAAGTGGACCAAATCAGATTCTTTAGGGGACTTTAAAGATGAAACTACTAAAAAGCAAAAGTCTAATGAAGAATATCGAAGAGCAATGCTTGAGGTGGCAGATTCCAAGTTTAAGTTCATTGTGAGTCAACTTATTAAGTCGGCTGGGTTTTCTATGGAAGAAGGTGAAAATTGGATCGAGATAGTTGCTAGGTTATGCTGGGAAGCTGCTTCACTATTGAAGCCAGCTATTGATGGCAAATCCGTTGATCCGACTGAGTACATCAAAGTGAAATGCATAGCAACTGGTACTTGCAATGAAAGGTATTACAAATTACTCATTGTTTTGCTTAGACTTTGCATTGTTTGAGGTTCTCTGACCTTTAAGAAGATTTAGATTACTCCGCCAGTTACTATATATCTTCATAAAGACTCCAGATGTTTTTTTACTCAAATTCCATCTACTGTACTCCCCTAATGATTGTTTATCCCTGCAGTGAAGTTTTCAAAGGCCTGGTTTTCAAAAAACATGCTGCGCTTAAACAAATGGCAACTAGCTATGAGCGTCCTAAAATAATGTTAGTCGAAGGAGTACTGGGCGAGCCATTAGGTGGTTTTTCTTCTCTCCAGTCAATGGAGGTGGGGGAGCACAGAAACTTGGCAATCACCATTTCGAAAGCTTTCATTTGGTTTACTAATTTTTTTTTTGTTTTTTTGTTTTTTCTCCTACAGGACAAAGATCCGTATGTGAAGCCTGTTGTTGATATCATAGAAGCGTTGAAGCCTGACGTTATGCTGGTGGAAAAATCTGTTTCACGTGATATTCAATTGTCAATCAAGGACAAGGTCACTCTGGTGCTTGACATGAAGCTCCACCGTCTACAGAGAATTTCGCGATGCATTGGTTCACCTATCATTCCATTCGACTCTTTGTCTGGTCAGAACTTAAAGCACTGTGATTCCTTTCGCATTGAGAAAATTGTGGAGGACCATAATGCTGTGGGCGAAGCTGAGAAGAAGCCAACTAAAACGCTGATGTTTTTAGAGGGTTGCCCTACGCGCCTTGGGTGCACGGTGAGTACTTGATTGATATTGGAGTATGTTAAGTCATCTATGCTAGTTGGTAACTCTACTTTAGTAACAATAAATATCAATGCATCACATAATGGTGGGTGTTATGGTAGTTTCCACTGGATGAAAGTCTTATTCCTATACCATCAACTGTTGAAATCTTTAAAAATTTGAACTTATGACATTGACCTTAGACTTTCTTGCAGTTTACCCGTGATTATCTGACTTTTGGCATTGTGATTTGTGACAGATTTTACTTAAAGGAAGCCACAGTGATAGGTTGAAGAAGGTCAAAGAAGTAGTACAATATTCATTTATCCTGGCATATCATCTAATCTTGGAGGCTTCTTTCCTCGCTGATCGGCAAACAATGTTCTCAACCATCTTTCAAAAGGAAGCTACCTCATGTGTTGCGGAAACAGAAAAAACTCCACTGCCTCCTTCTCCTGGCAAATCTGCTTTTGAAGCAGTTGATATTCCTTTGTCTAATGGATTCAGTGGACGATCTATTCAGATAAACGGGGAATCAGATTGTGAGAAAGCTGACTGGGATTCGGATGGAGATCATGTCTTCTCTCACGAGCCATATAATCCAGTTATTTTTACTGGGTTCTCCTCTTTATCTGCGAAGCTAAGTAAATATTTAGGCTTAGTTGAAAATCCGGAATCAGTTCCAGTTTCCGTGGAGACAGATACTTCGAGTATCAGCTATCTTGATTCAATAAGGGAATCTGCGGAAGATACTACAGAAAAGGAGGAAAATACACGAACTTTGTTACTTGACCCTGGCCTCCCGGTAAACACGAGTTCAGATGATGGAGATAGGTCGCAAACAGAGAATGATATTGAGACCACCTTGGAGTCTCAGAGTATATTAGTTTTAGTGTCAAAGCGGAATGCCAGCAAGGGTATAATGTGTAACCAAAGCCATTTCTCGCACATAAAGTTCTACAAGCACTTTGATGTTCCCTTGGCAAGATTCCTGCGAGATATGTTCAATCAGGTTTGACTCTTGTTCTGTGTCTATTTTTAATAAAATGCTGTTTTGTTTGCCAAGATTAATCTTTGTTCCTTACGAAGCTGAAAGTTAAATGGCGCTACAACATTTTTGTGGCTCAAGTTTGTTAAGGGAATTGTTCATGATGCAGAGAAGCCGATGCCAAACGTGCGAGGAATTACCGGAAGAACATCTTTACTACTATGCTCATCACAACAAGCAACTAACAATCCAAATCAAGCGAATTTCTTTACCAAAATGTTTGCCTGGTGAGGCAAAAGGAAAAATCTGGATGTGGAGTCGTTGTGGAAAGTGTAAAACAAAGAATGGTTCCCGGAAATCAACAAAACGAGTGCTGATATCGACTGCTGCTCGTAGCTTGTCATTTGGGAAATTCTTGGAGCTCAGCTTTACTCAGCAAACTTTTCTGGATAGATTGTGTAGCTGCGGGCACTCTTTCGACAGGGACTTCCTTCACTTCTTTGGGTATGTTTTTTTTGCTCTACCTGTAGGTTCACATATTCTGACCAAATAATTAAGTAAGTTTTTGGGTTACTCTTTTGTATGGGCTTTCGGAATATTGGCATTCATATATCCTAGGAGAATAGTCTGGTACTAAGCTTAGTTTATACCAGACTTTACTAGTTTAAGGCTTCTCTTGAAGGTCCCTTCTTGGTTGGAGTGTTGCGACGTAAATATCATGAATTGTTTACCAACTTTCTAAGCATTTATCTCTAATAATATATGATAAATCTTGAAACTTGTATACAACTGCAGATTAGGCTCTATGGTTGCTATGCTCAGTTACTCCCAAGTCACTTCTTACACAGTGTCTTTGCCACCAATGATGCTGGAGCCTAGCATTTTAATAAAAGTGGGTTGGCTTGAAAAAGAATTCCATAAAGTAAGTTTCTTTTCTGAGTAAAACAGTACTGCAGCTGTATTTTCATATTATGGTGTTAGCAACAAATATTATCTCTTGCTTGGGGCGAGGTCTGGCCTTTAATTGCGCAATGAAGACTCTAGATGAATTTTGCTGATTGTTTTTATTTACCCGTTCAGGTATTCACTAAAGGGATCTCCTTGTTTGAGGACGCTACTGGTTTTCTGAAGAGACTAAGATCACAGTTCACAAATTCAGATCTCAGCTATCAGTGTGCTCTAAAATTGCTGTCTAACATCGACGAGTTGCTGAATCACGAGCGCCGCTTATTTGAGGTTAGCTTTGCAAATCAATTGCATTCAGTATACGAATTTATTTGTTGAGCTAATGACACAAGCTTACTAATACATATATTCATCCACTTTTTGGACCGTTGTTACTACCTAAAAATAGGAAAACATCAAGATTTCTTTTGACAAGGCCAAAACTATAGATGATGTTTCGCACAAACTGCTCCGCTTAAACCGCATGAGGTGGGAACTTTTGTTTCAAGCTCTCACCTGGAACTACCGGTTGCAGTCGCTGGTGTTATCTAATCGTTTGCTACCTTCAAGTGGCGAGAAGAATATAAATAAAGAAGGTGCAGAGACCAATCTTGAGGCTGGAATGACAAAATATGAAAATGATGACAAAGTTTCTGATTCTGGTAGCAATGAAGGCATGGACGCCCCACTTGTTGACGGCAAGGAAATACCAGTTGTTGGTGTGTCTGTTGGGGACAATTATCAGATGGAAGAATCTGATGTATCTGAAGACGTTGAATTGCAAACTCTGTCCAGCCCCAGGCCCGATACAACCTCCCCCGTCAACGATCATTTTGACACTCATTTGGCAGTTAATATCCATTCAACCAATGAACAAGAAGCAGAAAAATCAGTTCCAGTTACTGGAGATTTACCGGATGGCGAGGTTGCTGCCTCTAATGGGTCACACATCTTAGGTTGGGATGAATGGTTTTGGCAGCCATTTGAAAAACTACGATCGAAGCCCATTGTCGATGTTGAGAAGGATTACTTGTTGAAATTTGAGTATGTTAACAATTTCACCCAAGAAAATCTACAGACGGTGAACCAGATAATCACTGAGGAAAGCTCTCGTCTGCGCATCTCTTTGAGGGATGATGATTTTATCGTGTCAGACTATGAAGACGAGCTGTCGAGTCTAATTGCTTGCGCGCTTGCCCATCGGAGCAACGTTGACAGCAGATTGAAAAAGTGCATACATGGATCTCTTGAAGGTTTCTATCCAGATTCTAAGCAAACTGTTGACCCGGAGGTTTCCCGGTACTCGAGTGAGAGTGCGAGTCGGTTGGAGATACCACCTCCTCCAGAGGTCCTTGTTACTTTTGGGTCACTCAAATCAGTTGGAAAACCCAAATACTCTATTGTGTGCCTATATGCAGATGATTTCCGCGACCTCAGAAGGCGTTGTTGCTCTTCAGAGCTTGATTATATTGCTTCACTTAGTCGCTGTAAGCCGTGGGATGCTAAGGGCGGGAAGAGCAAATCCGTGTTCGCTAAGACTTTGGATGATAGGTTCATCGTAAAAGAGATCAAGAAGACAGAGTACGAATCATTTGTGAAGTTTGCTCCCGAGTATTTCAAATACATGAAGGACTCGTATGATCTAGGAAACCAGACTTGTCTTGCCAAAGTTCTTGGAATCCATCAGGTATTGTCTCTATAATCATCTCTTAACCATTCCATACATTATGCTTAATCTTTAAAGAAACGGATAGGGCTTAGTTTGAAGGATCTTTGGTCGCTATTTTCAGGTAACTGTAAGGCAGCCAAAGAGCGGGAAAGAGATACGACACGACCTGATGGTCATGGAGAATCTTAGTTTTGGCAGAAAAATTACTCGCCAGTATGATCTCAAAGGCGCTCTACACGCTCGGTTTACGGCCACATCTGCTAATGGCGCCGATGATGTCTTATTGGATCAGAACTTCGTCAACGACATGAACAAATCCCCACTTTACGTTAGCAAAACATCAAAACAGAATCTCCAAAGAGCGGTTTACAACGACACAGCCTTCCTCACCGTGAGTTTGTATCATCTCTCTCTCTGTTATATGTTCACTTGGTTTAGTTTATATTGTTGTACACAACAAATCCACTTATCATAAATGGAAAACAAAATCGCAGAGTATAAACGTGATGGACTACTCATTGCTGGTTGGAGTAGATGATGAGAGTCATGAGCTAGTGTGTGGGATCATCGATTACTTGAGGCAATACACATGGGACAAACAGTTAGAGACGTGGGTGAAATCGTCTTTGGTGGTTCCGAAGAATGTGCAACCAACAGTGATCAGCCCGATTGATTACAAGACGAGGTTCAGGAAATTCATGAAGACTCATTTCTTGTGCGTCCCTGACCAATGGTGCAACCAAGGAGACTGACTGTTGAAGGACAAAAAACCAAAAGCTTTGAAAAACATAAGCTATTTATTGATTATACCCCATTTTTAAAAATCTCCTTTTTATGATTCTTTCATTCGATTAAAATTCATATGTAAATAGAGACAGCTCCAGTTTTTATTCACCCCGTTATTGTGCAGTTTTTAGCAAGTTTCTTGGGGTGGATTTAGTGTTTGGATTGTCTCTATCCTTTTTTCTTTACATTTCATCGAAAAGGGTGATTCAAGCAAGTGGAAGTCTGTACTTCAGAAAAAAATGTGCCAGTTGAGATTTGTAAAAGTATTGTTTTATATAAGAAAGTAAAAAAAAAATGTGGTTGTTGTTTACATTTGTTTGTATTTTATACTGCGAAGGACATAACAACAAAACAAAAAACAGAAGACAACACTTGTTTTTCTCTTTTGGGTTTGGTTCCATAATTCAGATGCACTGACACCGAAGAGGAAACGAAGTACCAGCTGGTTTTCTGTTCTGTCTAATCACTGCTTCCTTCACCATTGGCACCTTCTGTTGAACCTTCTTCCATATGTGATTCACCGCACCATCAGGTTGAATCGGTCCAATCCCATCGGCTTGACCATTATCATAGACAAAAAATGACTGAACCTTTGCCATTCTACTTCTGAATGTTTCCTTGTCTCTTTCGGAGAATCTTTTGAGATGGTTAGCTAACCATTTAGGTGTTAATGCATCACTGACGGAGACAAAGACTGAGAACTCTGAGTAATCTATCATTCCTTCAAACGGGAGCTCTATGTTGTCGCTGACGATCACAGGGATGCATAGGCTTTGTATGGCGTCAAAGAGACGGCATGAAGTTGGAGTGTCACCTGCTGGATGCAGGCAGAACTCTGAGTTTCTCATTCCTCTTATCGATTGTTCTCTTCCCGTTGCATTAGGGAAACCTTCTTCCATGACAATATCGTGTTCATCCACCAGCAAGTCCCATAGCTTTTCTCTAATCAATCCTCCCTGTCAAGTTAAACACAACTTCCAAGATTGAGCAACAAGAAAATTCCCAAAACGACAGTACATTTACTCAACTCACTCACAAGAGTCTCCAAATAAAGCAATGTAGTGATTCAGATATAGAACATAGTATCGAAAGTGCGGTTACCCGATGTCTGTGCTTGGCGCCTTTGAAATAAAGAAGGCTCTGACGTCTCTGGTTGTGAGACAAATCTAGCCTAGGAAGTAGATGCGTGTACGGAACAATCACATCCTTGATGACAGAGACTTGCGTATGGTCTATCTTCTCAGGCAAGCTACTACCGTTGAAAGACTTAGAATCTTGCCTGAACCACCCTCCAAAATCGACCGCAAGTAGAATCGATAAAGCAATCTCCTCACGAACATGCCACATTGCAACAGGGTCTGCCAAAGAACGCTTCAACATTTAACTAACCTGAACAGATACACATCCACACAGATTTAACTTACACAAGCTTTCTACACCAAACTCATTCAACTCTACCTAAGAGACATACACTCCCACATGGCAGATTCTCAAATCTATACTAATGCATAAGATCACATCCAAACAAGTCGCAAAGATATGAACTTTCAATACCAGTAAGAACGAAAACGTGATCACGACCACCAGATCGGTTCCAAGCTTGAGTGTTCTTGACAAAGTCAAGAACTTGTCTCTGCCTCTGATAATCTTCGTTACCAGATTTCTTCCTAAAGTTTGAGCCTTTGCCATTTGCAAGCTCCATTTCCGCGCTAAGAGTAGCAAAGAAGGGCACGAAGACTACGTCAGCTTCGGATTCACTGAAAACCCTTTTGGAAAAAGACCCAATTCGTTGCTCCGGTGGAGTCTCGAGATCTCCCAAGATCCAGTACTCTGCACTGTACTGCTTAATCAGCGGATTCTCCGGGTACGGTGGGTATTTTGGTAAGTTGGTTATCCGGGTCGGGTGATCTGGGTCGCTGGGTATGCGTGAATCTGGAGGAGAGGACCAGTACTTCTCGAGGAGACCATAGTTTAAGGATCTTGGAAGCTCAGCTACGAAGACATTGATGCCGTTTTGAGAGGTGTCGAGTGAGATCCTCGGGTTTGGGTTGGATGTTATGGAGTTGGAGAAGAAGAAGAGAAGCGAGACGATGAAGACGAGCGAGAAGGAGAGGAATAAGGAGGAGACTGAGCAGAGAGGTCTAGCCATTGCCATTGATGTGATCTTGGGAGCCATCGGAGCTTCACTCTTTCTTTTTCTTCCACGATAGTATTTCTTATATCGAACCCTCTGGGTGAGACAGAGGCACAAGGTAAAAGGAAACAAAAAGCGTGTCGTTTTTTAGATCCGGAGTTTTGAAAACTCCTTGGCGTTCTAATACTAGACGTTATAGTGGAACCCGTTCAAAAGCGGTTAAACTAGTGTAAAGTTTTGTAAACAGATTCAATGAGATTTTTAAGCTATCCAGGCGAAGCTTGAGCAACAGACGATGGTCGACAAAAGTCTTCAACCACATTTCGAGTAATCCTATATGTCTAGAACCACAGAACTTGCACAAGATCTCAATAAAAACTCTTTTTATTACTTTAGAAAAACTCAGCTAAAAAACTTAAAGTTCTCTTTCTCAAATTCACGTTAAGTGATACTACATCTTACTAACTACTTAAATAAAGATCTCTACAACAATTACTTTATTTTCTCAAAAGGATAGTTTACATATTCTCAGGGTATTTAGCTATCTCCTAAATACTCCTAGCCTTTTTCCTTTTCAAACTTGCTTTGTCTTCAAGCTTACTCCAACATTCTCTTCCTTAAACTTGAACTTCATTTTTGCTAGATCTTGTACTCCCATGAGCTCTCTTACTTCTCAAAATCTACTCTTTCCCAATGCCTTTGTGAGGATATATGCCTTTTGCTCAACTCCAGGGACATGTTCAACATCAATCACTCCACTTTCAACGCATTCTCTGATAAAATGAAATCTCCTTTATATATGCTTACTTCAGCCGTGTAACACATGATTCTTGGTGAGTGCTATGGCCGATTTGTTATCAACTCGAATGTGAACCTTCTCATTCTCAACTCATGTTATCTCACCAAGCAAATCTCGTAGCCAGATTGCTTGTTTTGCAGCTTCGGTTCCAGCCATGAATTCAGCCTCACATGAAGACAAAGCTACCACATCCTATTTCAGAGAGCTCTAAGTGATCGGACTGTTTCTAAGATAGAAAATGTGTCCAGTTGTACTTCTTCCGTCATCAAGATCGATATTATGACTGCTGTCACTGTATCAACTAGCTTCGGTATCACTAAACTTCTTTCAAAGGTTAGACCAAAAGAGGTTGTACCTTTTAGATACCTTATACATTGTCTCATTGCAGCTCCGTGTGACTCTCTGGGACTGTGCATATATCGACTCAGAACTCCAACACAGTAAGAGAGATCAGGCTTTGTGTGGGTAAGTAACGAAAGCATCCAATCTTCTTTCTGAAATCAGTGGCATCGATCTCTTTCTCATGTTCTGATGCATCCCTCAGAACCAGCACCAAGCCAACCAAACCGGAGACAACAATGGAGGTTGAAGATATGAAGCTGAGGAGGACTAAGGAGACCAACGAGATGAGTTCAGCTCAAATGGAGGATAATATCAATCATTCCAGATTAAGAAACACTTGGATGACACACTCAATCCACCCAGGAGACACCACGAAGAAGGATCATTCCAAAACCAGTTCCCAAGAAGAAGTTATTGGAG
>KE153605.1:55169-67804 GCA_000411075.1 Sisymbrium irio | reverse complement strand
TGCTTAAGGATAAGCCTTATCCTTAAGATAGCTGTTGTTAAAGTGCTTTTGTGCTTTATTGCTTTTGCTTTTCACTTTATTAGCTGGCTAATCATATTCCTTGCATATCATTTATGTTCTAGTTGTCTTTAAATATCTGTAGTCTTGTGAATCATAAATAAAGTAATGAAATCCTTTCATTCTTCTTATTCTCTTAATCTCATTCTCTCCCTTTAAACGCTTAAATCTCTTCTTACACTTCAAATCCGCTGCTTTGAATCTCTGAATCTTCTCATTCTTTCACCACATGTATTTTTTTAATGGCATCACATACCTTCTTTGCTGTATTTAACTCTCCTGCTTGCAGGATAGACTTTCCGGTATTGATTTAAGCAGCAGACCAATTGGCATGGTGTCTTTCTCGTTGTCAACCTGTTCTGTTTCAGGTTCAATAGCTTCCCACACCTTAGGAATCTTCAGTGCAATCTTCATTCTTATCTCCCAAACGGTGTAGTTTGTCATCGTAAGCATAGGACATGTGATAGATGAAGTCCCTCCTCCTTCTTTCGGTCTAGATGGAACAAATGCAACTTCAGACATCATTCCCTAGGATATCGTAACGCTCTGATACCAAATCTAGAACCACAAAAGAACTTGCACAAGATCTCAATAAGAACTCTTCTTATTACTTTAGGAAAACTCAGGTCAAAAACCTAAAGCTCTCTCTTTCAAATTCAAGTTAAGTGATACCACATCTTGGTAACTACTTAAATAGAGATCTCCACAACAACTAACTTCCTTTTCTCGAAAGGATAGTTTACATATTCTCAAGGTATTTAGATATCTCCTAAGTACTCCAAGCCTTTTTCCTTTTCAAGCTTTCTCGAACAATATGTTCCTTTGTTGCATTTTTAAGGTTCAATTATAATAGTGAAGTTATTAGGTTTGTCCCTTGTGAAAAATAACAAAAATGAACGCGGAATTACAATTGTTGGGTATCCGTTAGATTGATTAACTTTTTTTGGTACATCTCCAAACATCACACACACTCCAAGTCCAAATAAAAGGTTATGTATGCTTCTCCGAGTTTATTCATAACTTTTAATTTAGCATCAAAATATGATCCACCTCGAGAATTCATTTTTTTGGATGATTTCTTTCATTTCTGAATAGAAAGTCTATTGATTCGTTCAACCAAACATTAATGGTGATTAAGTACCCTTTATTTAATAAAATCAACCACTGTATCCAGTTTTTTTTTTATCTTTAAACCGAGATTCAGTTTTCTTAATCATTTTTATTGGTGGTAGAATACAAACATAACCCATTGATCATTACTTCAACATGCTGTCACTTTGAATCACCGGACTCTCTCATTGACATTAAAATGAGATGTTGACAAACATAAAGCATTGAATCAATGGACTATTCTTTTACGATTGATCTCACGTCAATATCATTGATGGCAACCTAGTTACAGCTCCATGTCAATTAATCATTGGTACCTCAAGAAAATCAATGAAACATAACACATTATACCACTAATTTGAAACGACAACTCCATTGAGAGCTCATAATTCGACCAGTGATGGACTTGAGGCAATCGATACCATAATGATTGAGAGCGAAAATCTTTTTAAGATGAGAAGAAGAGGGCCGGGATCTGAATCCCTACAATTTTTTTCCATAAATATTTTCTGTTTTGAAGTCACTCCAAAGAACATCATAGAGGTGTATACTTTGTTAGTACTCTTTTTGACTAAAAGTGGATGCAAAATCTCCTACAATCATCCTATTTACAAATTTTTCGTTAAAGAACTGGTTAGGTTTGAAGAACTGTGAATTTGATTTAGTTTGAATAGCAAGAGGTTAATTGTAAATAATTTTTAATGACTTTACATAAATTCTATAACCCAAAGAAACCGCAGATAACTATCGGCTAGATAATATATCACCCCCTTGATGCATCACCTAGGCCAATAGTCACAACGATGCGTAGGATTAATTCTGACCGTTCTCCATGATTCTTGAGCTGATCCCAATGTAAAAACAAGGCAGTGATCGTAACTTTTTCCCTGGGGAAGGCACAATACTTTGTGTTTACCTTCGATTGGATCGTATCCGAAAAACATAAGACTCAGGCCCATATCGGGATTGGGTAAAGTAAAGAATTGTCTCGTGGTAGGGTTCAAAAGTAATGCTGGTCGTGAGTTTGTAAAACAGACCAAGCCGTGGACAACTTCCAGACCATTGGGGTAGTAGAAATCTCCTGAGAGTTCCATATGGTAACTATGAATCGGCTGAGAACTCTTAGCATGTTGAGGAATCGACGCAACAAACAACTTGTTGCCATGATTTATGCAGGGTAGAAGACTCACCCATTGTGACCGAGTTTCAGACAACTTGATGAAATAGGGTTCGGTGGTGATTGACGACCAAAGCTTCGATACGCAACGAAACCTCGTAACTGATTTTTCAGGAAGCCATGAGAGTATCTATGCGGTTAGCTCGTCAGAAAAGGACCAAGTTGATTTCGACTGTAATATTCCAAATTTCCTCAGGCTGCGTTTTACTTGTAAGCCATTAAGTATTATAGATTTTACATATATACGGCATATGCAGTCTATATTTTTACTTATGATTTTACAAATATGTAAATATTAATAATTTATATTCAACTGCTTAAATACAATAGAATTAAACCAATTTAGTTGTGAATTGTGTGATAAATTCTCAGTCTTTCACTTAACATACTACTTTTATCTGTTCTCCTCACCGGCAGATACAAAAAATACAGAAACGCAAATTACAGCTATGTATGTATGCTCCATCTCTGCCCTAAGTTCACCATGATTCCTCTCACGATCAATCATCATCTGTGAATATGTGATCTGTCCTAACTGTTACGCTTTCATCACCCCGAAGATCGTGACTCGAGCAAAGTGTGAGATCTTTCCTCTTTCTCTCTAATTCCTCTGCTAGTTCTCTATTTTGCAAAGAAAGACTGGTTCAGATCAAATGGTAGGTAACATCCTCCCACAAGGTAACCGGCAGGTCAGGTGATACAGGCATGGTCGCAACACACTAGAACCATGGCCGTGACAAAGTGGAAAAAATAAGGCATTTGTAGGCCCCTATATAGAGCATTTGATCGTACTCTAGTATTAGCCCTGCGGATCCAGTTTATTCGGTTCGTTTTTTTTGGTTTTCAAAATTTCCACCAAAACTAACCTAATAAATAATCAGTTCGGTTTGATTCAGTTCTCGATTAGTTTGGTTTTCAAATTTTCTACCGAAATAAACCGAATTTTTTAGATTTTGGTTATATTATGGTTAAATTTTGGTTTTATTTCGGTTAATTTTGGTTAATTTTGGTTACTTTCGGTTATTACGGTTTGGTTCGGTTCGGTCTGGTTAAAATCCAACCAAATCGGTTAAAATTTGATTTATTTTTTTTGAAAAAGATATACGAACCGAACCAAACCGAACCGAACCAAACCGAAAACCGAATTGATTTTAGAAAGCCTACCGATCGGTTTTTCACCAAAAACCGAACCGAACTGAAACCGAACAAACCGGTTTGGTCCGGTTTGGTAAAATTGGTTCGGTTATAAACCGCAGGTTTATCTAGTATTGTACTTTTGTAATTTTCTAGTATTGTACTCTCACTCTTTTATATAGATAAATCTTTTACCATTTTTCTTTTGTTTCAAAAAAAATTGTAAACTTCAAAAATATTAATTATACATGTTAGATTAATATTGGTTAAATTTATGAGAAGTTGCTTATGTTAGAAAAATTGATACATTAATTATTATAATATTGATTTTTCTTAATGCATGTGACAATATATGACAATATAAATGGTACGGTTAGAAAAAATATTGCAGGTTGAAAATCCTAAATCGAAAAAGAATAAAAAACTTACAATTATGCAATAAATTAAAAAGAGTATTGTACGGTAAATTATTATTACGTGATGAAACTTTTATTCTGAAATGATGATAGATTTATTGATGATCGTAAGTGTGATAGTAGATTTTTCATTCTTCATTTTTGATTTTTGATTTTGTTGGTTTCAGAGATTAAATATTTATCTTTTCCGACGGATTTTGTAGATTTCAGTGGTATAAGAAGTTTCTTTACAGTTTAAACTACATTGTACACATGTTCGAAAACACAAAAACCGATGAGTTACATGACAATAATAGTTGGCTGGAGAAACAAATTGCAGGTTAAAAGTTCACAAATGAAGAAGATAAAGCAAATTACACATATACCAGTAATGAACCAAAAAAACAAAATGTGTACACGGTAGATTTATTTGGATGTGATGTAGATTTATTATAATATACTGATAGATTTATTGGTGTTTGTATTGTGTCATAGATAAATTTGAAAATGATGACAGATTTATTTATTATGTTATGATACATTTATTATAAATGCCCATAGACTTATTGATGTTTGATACAATGCATCTTATATATAACCGTAATGTTGACAAGGTAATGTAATATATGATCGTAAAGCAAAAAAATACGAAAAATAAACAGATTAATATTGTTGGATTAATGTTGTTATCTTAGTTAAAAATGGTTAATACAAGATCAAATAGTCTTACTAATAACCAATTAAATGGTCTGAACAACAAAATAATAAATGGTTTTGTCTCCTTGTAGAGAACCATCTCGTTAACATCGCCATAATAACATCCAAAAGTTGTACCATTGGGCATGGGAGAGGGCCTTACTTATCGATTCTGATATGTTGTTTGTCGTCAGAGAAGAAGGAAGAAGGAAGAAGGAAGAAGGAAGAAGAGAGGCAGCCAAATTTAGTTTTCATCAACAAAGAAGATGAATTAATGCAAAGATAAAATTGTATTTTCACCTTCTCAAAGATAAAAAATATATTATCACTGTAAAATATTTGTAATATAAGTCTATCAATTTTAAATAAGTTTATCGTATTTTAAATAAGTCTATCGATTTAGATAAGTCTATCATTTTGACATAAAATTCAAAAGATTGCATTAGTCTATCAATAAAAGGAAGAAGTCTATCAATTTATTATAAGTCTATCATTACAAAAAACATATATATCATAACATAAGTAAATAAAATAAATCTATCATAAACCTTTAAGTCTACTATTAATAAAACAAATCTACCATCTCTTTATATTAAAATAAATTTATCATTACTAACAATAAATCTATCATCCCACGTTAAATCTATCGTACAAATAAAAAGAATCTATCATTCAGATTAATAAGTCTCTCATTCATACAATAAGTCTACATTCCAAAATAAATCTATCATCATATCCAAATAAATATACCATAATATAAAAATAATTTTATCAAAATAAGTCTATCATTCTTTAAATAGTCTATCAATCTGACTAAAAAATAAGTCCACCGACTTTAAACAAGTCTAGCGATTATTAATGATATTTTCGATATTACGTTTTTTGTCATATATGAAATAAAGATAAAATTTGTATAAAATACTATTTTAGCAATTTCCAAAAATATATATTAGTTTAGCAAATTTTCAACTTGTTGACTCCATTTTAGCATTTTTTAAAAAACAAATGATCATACAAAATAGGAGCCATCTTAAGTTTTTTATTTATTTTTGGTTTGATTAATAAAGTGAAAGGTTTTTGGGGTCTTAAACCGATAATACTGGGCCTCCAACGACACCATCTTCTCATTTCATCTATTCGATGAACGACACCGTCAAACTTTCTGAGATCGTCTATTTCATTTGTTTAACTCATTTTGTTTTTCAATTTTGATTTCAATAATGACCTAAACTTTTTTATACAAAAATGGGAAAACGATCTATTTTTCCACTGAACTATCGTACAGCATCAGAACTCCACCAAACTACAACCTCACTCCCGATCCCCCTTAAGTAAAAGTTAAATACATGTATCCCCTCGAAAAGAAAATTTGAAACCTATTTGCCCATGGATGTCTTTTAGTGGATTATTACTTAAACCCGAAACCAACCCGAAACCAAACCATCTCTAACCAAAACTAAACCACTTCAACCTCGAGTCGGGTGATCCATCGCCCCGTTCAATCGAATGTTAAAATCCCTAAATGAACCCATTTGAAAAACGAAGAACCCTAAAAATCGATTTCTGAAATTGATAAGAAAAATCAGTAGCTCTACTCATAATTTTTGAAATCTGCAGGTTTCTTTTGAATTTTGGACTCTCATTATGCTGTTTCATTATCAATTTACATGGGATTGTTTTTTTATGTTTTGAAGATGAATCAAATATTACAGGTCAAAATGGTGATGTCTGGAAGTGTGAGTAATGCATTAGGAGGTTCCAGTGGAGCATCAAGTTCAGGAGCAAGATGTGAAAGAGTTGTGGGTGTTCCTCAGAGCTGTTGCTGTTGTGCACCAATTCTGGGTTTAATATCCAAATCCGACAACAATCCTTATCGAAGATACTACCGTTGTGCTTATGTTTGAATTTTGGTTTGTAGCTTAACAATGATAATCATGTATTTAAATGGGTTGATGAAGCAATGCTAGAGGAGATTAAGATATTGGATGTGAAAAATGCAAGCCTTGAAGAAGAGTTGAAAGTCCTTAAATTAGAGTGTATGAAGTTTGGGAAAAAATTGTTTGAGAATGTTCAAATGAAGCTAGAGAGTGAGATATTGGAGAGGGTTGAAGTAGTGTTGTCTGAATCTCAATGGAGTACGAAGAAGATGATGGTTATGATGGTTGTGGGATGTATGATTTTTGTTTTATTCATATACCTAATAGGTTGACTGCTTGATGATTTTTTTCTTGTTTCATTGTCTTTTAAAAAAACAATTTCATTGTCGTTTGTGTCTTAGTGTTTTGTGCTGTGGTTTGTAATGAGATTGGTTTTGATAAGTTTAATTACAGCAAATTGAATTTTTAAATGGCTTTCTTTGTTTATAATATAGTATATTTCTCCATGCTATTAGCATGAAAAGGAGGATAAACATAATAAAGTAAAACACAAACCGAGACAATGAACTCATTTTCCATTATCAAAACATCTTTAACAACAACAAAATCAGATAAAATTGGTGGTCTAAAGCCAATACCTAAAACATCCAAAACAATAGCTGACAAATAAGTAGTAAAAGAGATAGCTCTCATTTTTACGGTAAAACAAAACTTAGGAAAATTAGTTCTAAATTAACCATAAGACTCGATCTTCTATGTCTTCCTTACATCTGCTATGTTGCTTGAGAGACTTGAAAATACTGACTTAGAGTGAGTTGTGAAGATTGAGGTTGACTGAGAGTGGTGGGATGAGAAGATTGAGCTTCACTGATATACCTTTGAGCCTGCAAATGAACCAAAACCCGAAACAAAACAAGCTTAATCCACAAAAGACAGAGTAAACGACGCAAAGCCACAAACCAAATCCGAGACAAACCTGTGGAGAGTCCTTCTTGTGGAACCTTGAGTTGTGGTATGCAACTCCACAAATTCCACAATGCATTATTCTTTTCTTATGTTATTCTGCTTTCTTGGTTGGAGACTCATTAACTCCTATCTTTCTCTTTTTATCTGCCTTAGGTACTTTATTTTTTCCAGGTTGATCCGGTTCAGGAGGAACAAGCACGTTAGGAGCACCTGTTTTTGGCCAAAACCGTGAACCTCTTGCTGGAATAGGTCCTTCTTTATAGTTTCTCCTCCACATCAATGTGCGGAACCATTTACTGACATAATCTTCTGAAACCTTTTTCAGTTTCATTATCACTCCATAAGCGTGCTCGCAAGGAATTCCACAGATTTCAAACTTATTGCAGGTGCAAGTTTTGTTCTCCAAGTTGACCCGGTAAGTACAATCACTTAGCCTGGCTTTATAGGTTCCATTAGTGGATTTAGTAACTATGCATTCAGAAGCTTTCTTGTGCTCGGCTGCAAGAAACTTAGCAACATATGGTGTACAGATTACTGTAACATAGATAAAGAAAATTAAATATCCCCAATCAACTACAACCACAACGAAAACAAAATAAGGGCAAAGATATACCTTTGTGATCATGTGATTTCACAGATCTTGCAGCAATATGAGCCATCGCCAATCTCCTTATAGTCTCTAGCATTGAGTACAAATGCCTTCCCTCTAGCATTCTTGAGTCTTGTTAAATGACTATGTTGAGTTGTTTTCCACATCTTCGCAAGTATTACCCTTCTTGTAGTAACATCTACACCAACTCTCTGGATTTGATTTCATAACTTCATCCTGTCCAAGTTCTCTTCATACCAAGTTGAATTATAACTCCATGCCAAATTCCATATCAAAGGCTTCATTTGTTTTTTGCTCCCATGGTCTTTCTTCAGATTACCATAGATGTGTCTCACACACATTATATGCTCTATCTTTGGTAACTCCAACTGAACCACTTCGACCAATCCTTACATTTATAGACACGGACAATCCACTTTTATCAATCGCAAATCATATACTACAATCAAATCAAAAACCACAACTCATAAATAAACTGTAGACAAATTATCGACATATACATTTACCGTCTGCCGATCGGAAACCAAAATGTACCCATCACCATCGTTTAAATACAAATCAGCCTTTAACAACCTCACAAACCATTGCCAATTAGGAAATTTTTTCACTTGAACTACACCCCATGCTACGGGAAAAATGTGATTATCAGCATTTCTACCTAAAACCACCAACCCTTGTCTCTTTATTTTTCTCATTTACGAAGGTGCCATCAACACCTATCAGGAATTGCCAATTAGGAAAATTTTTCACTTGAACTACACCCCATGCTACGGGAAAAATGCGATTATCAGCATTTCTACCTAAAACCACCAACCCTTGTCTCTTGATTTTTCTCATTTACGAAGGTGCCATCAACACCTATCAATGGCCTACATGACTGTTTCCAGGCTCTTCTTATGACATCAAAGCAAACGTAAAACTTGTCAAAAAATCTTGACCTTTAGCATTTTTCACACAATCAACCACCACAATGAAAATCTCATTTGAGTCTAGTAACTCAGCTGCATAATCTCGGAGATGAGCATGTTGATCATATTCCCATTCAATCCACCTCAAACTCTTATTTCTATCAGTCATTGCGGCCTATATACGACAATCTTCCATTTGTTGAAAATGATTTCTTTAATCTTCATTTGCATGTAGTAGTCTAGTTCCTCACTAATTTTATCAACAAACAACCTAGCAATTTATTGGACTTTCAATAGCTTACACTCTTTAGCTTTAGTACCACCACTAACATATTTAAACCATATCTTATCCTTATCATACCTGTATTGCTTGAAACTCCTATAAACCACAATTCTCAATCATATTATTAAAAGGAATGAAAGTAGAGGCATGTCTGAGTGGACCTCCTTGCTTTTCATGGTTCCCTATTATCTCATATAGATCTCCTATAATAAACCATGGATCCGATCGAGAAATACCCATACGTGTCAGCCGTTCCCATACTTGTTTCTGTAATTTCTGAACTGGGTCACCATAGACATGACAAATAAATCTTCCTATCTTGAAACTCTGCTTCGATATCGATTATCCGATTACTTGAATAAATAATATCAACATTATAAGAGTTATCATAAAATAACGCAAGACCACCACTTGTACCACATGGTTCTACCTTATGTAATTTTGAATAACCAAAATGAGATTGAAATTTTTGAACAAATTGAAACCCTTGTTTCATTTCAGAAAGAAATAAAAAAAGTCGGTTTATATTTAAACCAAATTTCTCTTAGATGACTTATTATCCATTTACTACCAAGACCTTGTCAATTCCAACTAGATATTTGCATTCTTGAATATTATTTATATGCATGGAACATATTTCGGGTTTGAAGAGACCCTGATAAAATTTCTGAAATTTTTACCTAATATGAGATAAGGAATTGTGATCATATAAAAAGAATTGGATATTTCTTGCCAACAAATCAATCATCATAAAGAACACACCAGATCCCTACAAGTCTAGATTTGTGCTCTTTCAAAAGTAAAGTCACAAATATGTGAAAACTTGGAAAAATACCAACCTCACATATTATCAGACCACATTGTATAGTAGATCCCGAATAAAACCGAGTGAAAATATTAATCAATACAATTAGTATAGACTCCTCATAAACAGAAAACAGAGTTAAGAAAATCCTAGCTTTCTTATTTTTAATTGAGGATTGAGGCCGAGTTAATCTGTATATACTATAAGACAAAACTCTTCTTTCAATGTATTCAAGAACATCAAGGAAGAATCCAAACTTGGTGACTGAACCTCCTCGTAAACCTATGACTTGATGTATTGTCATTTTAGTAAAAAGAAAATAAGGATTTTCCACCATGTATGCCACCTTATAATTAAAAGAGTAACAAAACCTCTAGTCAAAACATCGTGGAGAGGTATCGAATACCAAAAACGAACAGAGAATCTCCTTTAATCCTTTAGATAAATAAGTAAAGTCAAACCACGTAAACCAATTCCTCCCATGACTTAAACAGATCTTCTCAAAGCATATTTCAAAAAAACTTTGTGCCACCATGCCTAGAACTATATTCCTTTTTTAAATACCAATTAATCAACATTAATATTGTAAAACCTAAATCTGCGTTGATTTTCAAACTTGGCTGACCAAGCAAAACCATATTACTTTTGAAGACTGTGTAAAGAGAGGAAATGCCAGAATTCTAACCAAAATACATTTGTTGCAGAGAAAAAACAACATGATAATTTATTCAATGAGAAAACATACGGTATCAATCGTTAACACCACAACAATAATAGAAGAAAAATATGGCTGATATCCATGGACCCCTAGATGCATAGTGAGAAGGACAGCTGGATTCAGAATTGAAATTATATTATATATAAAAAATGGATTGATGCAATGTTAACAAATGGCTTTGACACCTTATATACAAATAGATTTGGATAAACAGTTTGTTGTATTGATTAAGCCGTATTGACAGACGAAGATAGGGTTGTACAAAATATCTGAACCCGAAAATACAAACTGAACCCGATCCCAAGAAAAGAAACCGAACCCGGAACCGATAAAATATCCGAATGAATCAGAATTTTTGATATTTCAAAAACCGAACCCAATCTCGGACTGAACCGAGATCCGAATAGATATTCAAAAGAACCAAAATATAATTATATTTATAAAAATATTAATTTTATTTAGAATTGAAATAACTGGAAAACTCAAAATAAGGTTATAAAATGATGTTATCAATTATTTCAAGATAACAATAATTAAAATACCTCAGAAAAATAATATCTAAAAATACTTATTTAAATTATTTAAACTTTAACTTTGATTTATAAGTTGTAAGTTTAATAAAATAGTTAATTTTTAGTATAAAAATACATATTTTGGGACACGAAAACCCGAATAAGAACCGAAATCATGATTAATCGAAAGTATTTTAGGTGTATTTAGAATTTTTTTTTTACTACACCTGAATGAATACGAGGAAAACGAAACCGAAACCGAACTGAAGTTTTGAAATATCTAAATATAGTCATTTTTCAAAACCAGAACCTAAATTGACCCTGAATCGAATCCGATTGGATATATGAATGACCAGCTCTAGACGAGGGTGATGTTATTTCCAAGTATATAGAGTTATGTTGGCTCTATCTAGTTGTCGATTTGCTCAACAATTGTTAGAAAATATTTTCTCACGAAAGTCGTGTTGACCGTTATATTATTAGATCACTTATGTTTATCTAAAGCAATGGATAAAATCATGATTTATGAATGGAAAATAGAAATGAAAACTTGTGAAAAATTTTGAAGATATGGAAAATTTAAGAACTTAGATAAACATTTTAGAGAGAAAAATTTAGAAAAATGTATTTTTATAAAATTCTGAGGTAATTCATCATAGGGGTTCACACATATTTATAGGTGAAGATAAGTGCATTGGCATTAAACGTTTACCTCAGTGATTACATTACCACTTATATCATGTTTATATAAACTTATAACAATTACATCATCACTTATATCATTTTACATCAGCAATTATATTATCTTACATTAGCACTTATATCATCTTACATCATTATTTATTTTGTGATTACATTTTCGTTTATATTTTAAACACCTTTATTATACATAATTAAGTACTGCTGATGATTTACTTAGTGGTTTATTTCAAATTTGAAGATTTGTTTATCACAATATCAGTATTGATCGCCTGCACATTCGTACTTTATTTCTGTTTTTCGTAAGACTTATGTGAATCTTCATTGGAATAGATGTTGAACGATTTGCTGATTTTATCAATATTCATCGAGTCATTAGAGAGTTGTGACTCTTTAAAGTATTCCAGCAGGCATTCATGGGACCGTGGTTCGTGTTTTACCATCTTTGGAACGTTACAAATGGCTAGTGGATTCGGTGGGGTTTTCATGAAAAATTGAAAATTTTCGTCGAAGTTCATTTGGTAGTCAATTGGATACAATTCAGGATAAAAAGAATATAAAGTGTTTGTTTAGCATTTGTAACAACCCAAAATTCCTATCCAGCCCATTTTAAATTTTCTTCATTAAACCCAACTCAAGCCCAAAAATAAATAAATTAAAAAAAACCCAAAATCCTATTTTAAAAAAT
>KE153605.1:12263-22507 GCA_000411075.1 Sisymbrium irio | reverse complement strand
TACATTATTTTTACATGAATATTCAATATATCTTATTAAAAATCTATTTTAGTGTGATAAATAATTTTATTTTTTAACTTTAAATTTTTATATAGCATTTTTAGTAATAAATTCATTCTTAGAATAACATCATTCTCTTTAAAAAGTTTAAAAAAATAAGAATTATGCATATATTTCTATAAATTAATATATATTAATTTATCGATAAATTAATAACTCTATAAATTAATAAATTTTCAAAATCTCAACATTATTAATTTATAAAAGTTTTACTGTATTATTCTAGTAATAATCGATATCTTAATCCCTTACATATATATAGTGCAACTTGTTACTTAAGAAAATACATTTAAGAAAAAAAGGAGATGCGTATCGAAGACTTTGAATTAAGCGAGAAAAAAGCCCTTTCGGTTTTGTAATTTTGGCAACTTCACCATCTCTCTCACAGTCTCCAACTCTCAACAAAACCTGAGACAAAAAAAAAATAATAATAAAAGAAAGAAAAAAACTTCATAACTCTCTCTCTCTCTCTCTCTCTTCGCTCGAGTCGCGTTTCTTCTTGCGGTTCTTGAGCTGCTGCACTTTGTTCACTTTCTCTTAGCCTTAAGCTCATGGTGTGAGCAACAACGAAGAGAATCTTGTTTAATCTTGACATCTCTCAGATCCGAGTTTCTTCTGGTTCTTTAGGTCTTCCCTCTTTGCTTCTACCCTTTTGTCTTCTCTCTTCTTAAAGCCACAAAAACCACTTCCTTTTTGGCTTTTTACCTGATTTGCTTAGGTTTTTGAGGGATTTTCTTGGATTGACTTTCCTTCTTGATTCATGACAGGTTGTCTTCTTTGCTGAGCTACTTGCTCCATTAATGGACTGCTGCTTTCATACGGATCAAGATTTGCTATTTCAGTGTTTTGCTAGTTACATTGTTCACCCATTTGAAGTTTCGTAGAGTTCTTGTTTTCGTGACATTTCAAATTCAAGATCCAGTTCTGTCATTTTTTCTCTCAAAGTGTCTACCTTTTG
This sequence comes from Sisymbrium irio, assembly GCA_000411075.1. NCBI lineage: Eukaryota > Viridiplantae > Streptophyta > Magnoliopsida > Brassicales > Brassicaceae > Sisymbrium > Sisymbrium irio. Next base: position 21,489 of record KE153605.1, on the reverse strand, counting down.
GTTTGCTTATGAAGAGCTTGAAGCTAATTTTGATAATAAGTTGGTAAAGGCAATTACTTTTGCCGTGATGGGTGGGCTTTGCTCTAGGAGTTCCTCTGTAAATAACGCTCCTGGTGGAACCTTTCAACATGTTAATGGTCATCTCAATAATGGTGGCTCTAATGCTGTGAATTTTCAGTCCGGTGAACTTGGACACAAAGATGGTGATCATTCTCCGGTTAGGGAGACTGTTGTTGTTGTTGATAATAAGCCCCCATCAGAATCGTTTTCGTTTCCTAATGTCAACTTAGCTTCTGTTGGATCTCATCCTCAAAATATAGAGGATGGTATTCCTCGGTTATCGAGGGTTTTATCTCAGAAATCAAGATCCACTAAGTCTAGGCAAGCTGCTGCAGCAAAGGTAAAGATAATGTTAAGCATTGTTGGTTTGAGTTCTGAGTCTAAGTTTATGTCATTTTATGGACTTGAGTTAAAGGTGTTTCTGTTTATTTTATAGGTTTCAGAAGTAAGCTCTCTTTTGGGCAGAGCTGGTACAATGGGACTTGGTAAAGCTGTGGATGTATTGGACACACTTGGGAGTAGTATGACGAATCTGAACCTAAATGGAGGATTTTCTTCTTCCACGGCGATAAAAGGGGATAAGATCACAATCTTGTCTTTTGAAGTCGCTAACACCATTGTTAAAGGCGCCAATCTTATGCATTCTCTTTCGAAAGATAGCATCACTCATTTGAAAGAGGTTGTGTTACCTTCAGAAGGTGTACAAAACCTAATATCGAAAGATATGGATGAGTTGTTGCGGATAGCTGCTGCAGATAAAAGGTACCAGTTTTTGACATTTCTGTATGCTCTTTATACTGTTTTCTGGTTTGTGGCTTGGAGATAAGCAATGTTATGTATCGTAAATAGGGAAGAGTTGAAGATTTTTTCTGGAGAAGTGGTGCGTTTTGGGAATCGTTGCAAGGATCCTCAGTACCACAACCTTGATCGCTTCTTTGACAGGTTTCAACATAATCCTGTCAATGTGGTCACACAAATGGGTCTTTTATTTTTCTCGGAAAGTATCTGACTTTTCATTAGTTCTGTGTTATGATTTAGGTTGGGCTCTGAATTTACACCTCAGAAACATTTGAAACAGGAAGCAGAAACCATAATGCACCAGCTGATGACATTTGTTCATTTCACAGCTGTACGTATTTTCATGCAAATTGGTGATTATTGTGGTCCTGCTTGACTCTCTCTCGATGGCTAATTACTCTGTTTATCTGCTATGCTTTCAGGACTTGTATCATGAACTCCATGCGCTGGATAGGTTTGAACAAGACTACCAACGTAAGATCCAGGAAGAAGAGAACCCAAGCACAGTACAACGAGGTAGATATATCTTTGGAAATGGATGATATTGAATTACGTTCTCTATTGTCTTCTGTTTTGTTGGTTACTGTTCTAACTTCTGTTCCATTTGTGTTAATTTCTATGTAAGGTGTGGGAGATACTATCGCTATCTTGAGAACTGAGTTAAAGAGTCAGAAGAAGCATGTAAGAAACTTAAAGAAAAAATCTCTTTGGTCTAGGATCTTGGAAGAGGTAAGGGTTGCATACTGCTAAACCAATGATATTTCCTTTTTGAAAAGTTTCTCAGCTCATTTGGAGTCCATTGTTAATTCTTGAAAATACTAATAATGCTTAGGTGATGGAGAAACTAGTAGACGTTGTCCATTTCTTGCATTTGGAGATTCACGAAGCCTTTGGGGGAGCAGGTGAGGCTCGATTCCTGGATTAAGCGTCTTAGTCTTAGTCTTTCAGAGAGATTGAGGATTTAGTTTTTCTTTTGTGCTTCTTTCTATTATCAAACACTTGCTTTCAAATCATGTTCATTCTATTTCTACCTGATATGCAGATCCTGATAAGCCTGCAAGTGGCCTACCAATCAATCATAAAAAATTGGGCTCTGCTGGTCTTGCCTTGCATTACGCAAACATCATCACTCAAATTGATACTCTTGTAAGTTAGTATTTTTTTAATCAAAGTTTTACTTTGTTGTGCTTGGCCTGTTGTCTAGTTGACTGGGATTGTGAATCTTATGTTTTTCGTGTTCAATGGTTACCCTATCTCTTTTTTTTTTTGTGTGCAATGGTTACCCTATCTCATTTATGATTTACCACCAAGTAATAGCAATGTCAATATCAATATGATTGGACCCATATCAACGTCTGTCTGTGGACTTCATTTCAAATTAAGTTATTTTCTCCTTTTTCTGAGTAGGTGTCCCGGTCTAGCACTATGCCTGCAAGCACAAGAGATGCTTTATACCAAGGTTTACCCCCAAGTATAAAATCTGCTTTACGCTCCCGAATACAGTCCTTCCAGGTCAAGGAAGAGGTAATTAGTATTCTTACACTCTGCATATAGTGCTTTGCTTTTCTACTGACAGAATGAATTTACGATGTGCATTGTTACTTGAAATGTTATTTGTATGCCTGCTCACCAACACTGTATCTTATTTGTTTTTTAACCAGCTCACTGTTCCCCAAATAAAAGCCGAAATGGAAAAAACGTTGCAGTGGCTTGTTCCTGTTGCTACAAACACAACCAAGTAAGCTTGTTGCGATGTTTTCTTTCTCAATATCTTTGGTTTGTTTCATCATTAGAACTCAGTATCTGTCTTGAGTTTCTCTCAACGAAAGCGTGTTACACGTTACAAAACCCCCTTGGTTTCAATACTTGAAGTGAGTCAGACTTATTCTTCTGTCTTTTCTTTTCTCAACCAGGGCGCATCACGGGTTTGGATGGGTTGGAGAATGGGCAAGCTCCGGGTAAGCCCTGAGGACAAGCTTGACTCTTTAGGCTACTTTATCTTTGTATATATATGCATATATTTTGGATTCCTTGCTGAAAGATAGATATGCAAAATAATTTCAGGTCAGAGGCGAACCAGAGACCAGCAGGTCAAACCATACTAAGGATAGATACACTTCACCATGCAGATAAAGAAAAAACCGAGGCTTACATATTAGACCTGGTGGTGTGGCTCCATCATCTCGTTACACAAGTCAGAGCTACTACTGGATATGGGCTAAGATCTCCGGTTAAGTCTCCGATCAGATCACCTAACCAGAAAACGATCCAACTCTCCAGTGGTTCACACAACCCAAGTATGGGTTCTCCATTGCTAACTATGGAGGACCAAGAGATGCTTAGAGACGTGAGCAAGAGAAGAAAAACGCCAGGAATTAGCAAGAGCCAAGAGTTTCAAACGGTGGCTAAATCACGGCTTAGTAAGCATCACAGGCTGAGCAAAAGCAGTAGCCACTCGCCAATGATGGGGGAGACGATGAAGAGCAAGAAGGAGGCTTTCTCAATCAGAAGACCTTCTTCTGTTCCCATCATTGATTTTGACATTGATCGCATGAAAGCCCTTGATGTGATTGATAGGGTGGACACCATTCGGAGCTTGTAGTTAAAACTACTTTTACATAATCTTGAGTTCATCCTCTCTTGAAGAATGTGGATGTGATTTGATCCCGGTGGAGGCCATTGAAACCCTTAATGGGTGATGATAATTGGGGGTTTCATAAATGGTTGAGGTTAGTAACTCTTTGTACTACGTTTTTTGGTGTGGGTGTAATTTGGTTGGTGCCTTTGTATTGTTGTTCTTTTTTCTTGTTGTAGTGGTATTATTGTGTACATACAATAAATTATATAATATATAAAAAAAGTTTTCTTCTACCAATTGAATGCTCATTTTTACTTATTTGAGCTTATTAATTATTTTGGTAAATTGGAGAAATGCATCTTTCATTTATATGGATAGTTGATAAGTTTCACACTTCTCTGCAACATTTTTGAAGTGAGCTTTTCAAAACCATTATGCCCACAAGCTAGCCAAACTTGAAGAACAAACTCAAGATTGTGTAAAAAAGTCAATTTCCTTTAAATTTTGTTGCATTTCAATTTGGTCTGGGACTTTCAGATCAGATTTAAATTTGTTTATAGATTAAAACATATAAAAATAAAACTGAATTTTTAAATTTGTTTATTAGGTTTTGAATTTTATATCAAATATGGCTATGATTTTGGGTTTAGATTCAGAGATTTTATTTCAGCTTTGGATATTTAAAACCATAATAGTCAATGTAATGAAAAAATTGAAAAAGACTAAAATATAAATAAATAAAATTAACTAAACATATAAAATCAAAATATCAGATTATACTTACTCTGTGTGGGATTTTGGGTTGATGTCGATTTGGTTCGAATCAGTTTAATTTATTTTAGGGTTTGATTAGTGACATGAGTTACCATTGATTTAGTTTGATTTATAAATATAATTCAAAAATGTTACCAATCATGAATTATTTTTGAGTTTTTGAGTTTAGATTTGAGTTAAAATGTGTTATGATTGAGTTAAAATTTTGAGTTAAATCCTTTATAAAATTGATAACTTAAAAGTTAAATCAACATCAAGAAAAATTATCATGTATTAGAATGAATTAGAAGTTGAGTTAATAATTTTTTTTTATAATAATCTACTGTTCACGTTTTTTTTTACAGTTAGTTAATAAAACATTTTCATAAATTATATACCACATAAATTTTACTGTAAGTTACATCAAATTATAAGATTTATTCTAAATCAACTCTAATACTACATATCACCAATCACAGCCTAAGTTTCGGTTTTTGAGATTTAAATTTATTCATCAGATTTAGATATTTTGGATCTAGTTTGGGTTGGAATTCCTTCCTATTCGATTAAAAGTCTCGCACCAAATTTCAATATTGAAACGTGACGAAATTGTCGTTAATAGTTTACACGTGAGTCACGTGACAAGCGAAAGCGTCGGCGTGTAAAATAAACTCTCATACAAAAGAATTTCAAATATGAATTAAATAATAAATAAAAAGTTTTTTGGTCCGTAATAAATCTTCACCCGCCAGTTTGTCGTTCGCCGTTCGCCTACCAAATGAAAGAAGAAGATTCATCCCTCTCTAATTCCCCTCGCCGAGATTCATTTTAAATAAATAAATAAAAACACATCCACACAGAGAGCGATGGACGATCCGATTCAATCTCCATACGATCTCATCTTTGAAGCTCTCTCGCTCATCCCTGTTCATCACTACCTCTACGCTCTCTTCTTCCTCTGGACCATCTTCCTCTACAACTTCCTCGAGTTTCACTTCCTCGGTGATGCGATTCTTCAGTATTTCCGATGCCGCGTCAGTCTCATCTACAATCAAGATTCTCCTATTTACCACGGCGTCGTCTCTCGCTGCCGGATTCTTCACGGCCGGTGAGAACCACAAACTTCTCGGTAACTACATTTTCAATTTTTCGTTTTAATTTCGGAATTTTAATTTGAATTTAATTTTGTTATGGTTAAATAGATACGTGGCGACTCCGTGGTTAGCGAGTCCTCATCTCCAGACTTGTTTCCTTAATTTCAACGGATTGCCTCCGGTTTTCAGCTACAAGAGGTGATTCCTTCTAGCTAATTTTCAAACGTTCTTCTGTGCGTTTGAGTCGCATTTTAGCTGACGGTTGTATTACTAGGTGTCCAACTTAAAAGTTAAAACCAATTGGCAATAAACGAGTGGATAGACTCGTATCTCTTATATTCTGTATATCGTTTTGTATTGTAAACGTTTATGCCGCAGAACTAAAATTTAGACTTCCGATTAAATGTTTTAGGCATTAGGAGCCGCCGCTTAGCTCTTATATTATTAGCATTGCTTGAAATTTTTTTCCTAATAGGTAGTCTCTTTCTTTGTATCAGACACATCTTTCGCCCTTCTGATGGTGGTACGATTGCACTGGATTGGCTTACAAACTCTTCTGGTAAAATTTAAATTAAGCGACTGAAACGTTGATTTTATACTTTATCATACCGTATTTGATTGAGTCTGGTTGAGTTTTGGCAGATTTAATCAAAGATTTAGTGACTGATTCATTCATTTTCATTCATCTTTAATTGAATCTGGTTTGATTCTTGTAGTTGTTCGTGGGGATGTTCACAATCAGAAAGAAATCAGTAAAGAAGACACAACTCCAATTGCTGTTGTGATTCCAGGGTTAACTAGTGATTCGAACTCTGCCGTAAGTCTTAGTTAGGGAATCTCGTATCTAGTCTAGGATATGTGCTTTTATAGAGTACATTTGATTGAATCTCGTTTGATTTTTTTGCAGTATCTAAAGCATCTTGCTTACGGCACTGCAAAATCGGGTTGGAATGTTGTTATTAGCAACCATAGAGGATTGGGTGGTGTTTCTGTTACTGTGAGTGGTTTTTTTTTTTTTCCATGTTATATGAAACGTGTACATGTTCTTTCTATAATCTTGCTGTTATGTTGCAAACGCTTGCAGTCCGATTGCTTCTATAATGCTGGGTATACAGAGGATGTACGGGTGGTTCTTGGTTATCTTCAACAGGAATACCCAATGGCTCCTCTCTTTGCTATTGGAACTAGCATTGGAGCTAATATTCTGGTACTAAATCAAGAATTCAGTGTTTTACAGTTTTAGTTTCTTGTTTGATCGAGTTGAGCAAATATTCTTAGCTTTGAGTTACGTTAAAGTTTGTCTTACATGAACTTATTTCATATTGCTCATTTGGCTGCACCATAGAAACCATAGCCTATTAAGGTTTTTGAATTCAATGATATGCACGAGGAGGTTCATCTAATAGACAGCATAAACCTGAATATATCGAATGTTTCCAGGTAAAATACCTTGGGGAAGAGGGTGAAAAGACTCCTCTGAGGGGTGCTGTAGCTATATGCTCTCCATGGGACCTCTTGGTGAGTTGCTTTTAATCACTATCTTCTAGATATATTGTTCCAACACTTGCGCTGTCTTAAGCTCTCTCTAGCTATTTGATCAGAAATTATAACTTCTTTCACACATTGTGCTTTCTTTTCCTTTGTCTCTACCCAAAAAGATTGGTGACAGATTTATCTGCCGGAAATTCAAACAAAGGTTGTACGACAGAGCTCTCACCATCGGACTTAAAGGTTATGCCCAATTGTATGTCCACCTCATTGGTTAAGTACCGCCTATGTTTTGAGTTTGTAAGATTGTTTGAGAGAAGAAATTTCAGATATATACATTGAAAAAGATCTGGTTTCAGTTATAACTCTAGTTTCATTTGCAGACATGAACCTCAGTATACACGGCTTGCTAATTGGGAAGGCATAAAAAAGGTTAGCAGTGTAACCACAGATTCATAAACTATACAATATACCTGATAGATGCACTGAAGAAGCAAAGTTCTTGAGCAAACAACGAAAACCACTGAAACTTACATTTTTCTTTCGCTACTAACGCTTTCTGTTGTTCCCCAACTTCATTGCTTCATCAGTCACGTTCCATCCGAGATTTTGACAGTCATGCTACCTGTCATGTCGGGAAATTTGAGGTACTACTTCTTTCCCATATTATTTTTAACTTCCGATGTTAGTTTTCCTCCAGGATTAGCCTTGCATTGCTATATCTGTTCATCTTTGCGCTCTTCATAATCAGCCGCTAAGCCGCTAAGTTAAGTTCTCTGTTGATTTGACAAAGTGACAACGGTTTGCATCCTAACGCGCAGACTGTGGATACGTTTTACCGAAAATCTAGCAGTACTCAATACGTAGGAAATGTAGCTGTGCCGCTACTCTGTATCAGTGCTCTAGATGATCCGTTATGCACAAAGGAAGCTATTCCTTGGGAAGAATGCTGGTAATACCCGTGGTCACTTAAAATCTTGAATCTTTATTACAGATAAAGTATTGACATGAAGTTTCTTTGGAAAGGGCAAACAAAAACATTGTCTTGGCGACAACAAATCACGGGGGACATCTAGCGTTTTTTGAAGGATTAACTGGATCTAGCTTGTGGTCGGTATAGATATCTCTAGATTCTTCCTTACAAAGTATAAAACCAGATTAGTATTTCCTGTTTTTACTGTTATCTATGTTGTGTACAGGTGGGTTCGGGCCACTAATGAGTTTCTTAGTGTCCTTAGCTGCAGTCCTTATATGCATGTACAGAAAGTAAGTTTCTGTTTGTTAGAATTGTGAATCTTCAACAGTCTGTCTATTGGGTTGATTTTATCGTTTACATGCGGCTTACATAACACTCAAAGCAACCCCAGACAGAAAGTCACCAATTGAGTTTATGCAGATTGAAGAGAGTAGAAGCTCAGGATCAGGGAAGCAAGAGCCTTCGATAAACCAAGGCCCGTACGTAAAATTTGCAGAAGACGGGTTGGTGGCAGCAGTCAACTACGAGCAAAACATCAATACCACCATACCATTGAACAAGACGGGACCAAAGCCTAAGGATGATGTTATAAAGAGAAGCTTTAACGTGCTGTGCCGCCAGAAAAAACCGTCAATATGGTTGCTTGGTTACATAGGTGTGGTAACAGGTTTCCCTTTAGTTGGGATGCTCATAAACTACCTCTCTCGTAAGAAGCAACGACCTATAACATCCTAATCCTGAAGTTGCTTTTTTTTTCTCCTTTCAACAACTTCATACACCGATTCTTAATTATATCTGTGAGCTAATTTGTTAGTTATTGATATTTTGATATGTTAAAGTAACAGAGGAAAGAAGAGAGCTTAAAGAAGAAGACTCCAAGCCTTTTGTAAAAATGTAGAATCTAGTTATCCTCATCATAAGCACGGTGATTATGTAGATGTGCACATCTATCTAATTAATTTAGAATAACATTTTAGAACTAACCTTTAGTTAACGTGTTATTAACAATAATGCCATTGCTTTTTACTTTTTCGCTTAGAAGGTTCATTAAGGGTATTAATGGAATGAAAGGAATGCTTAACTACTCTAATTAACCACATTCTCTCGGATATTAATGATAACCGTTACTACATTTTAATCAAACATCAACAAGGTTATTAATGTATCACCTTATCTATTCACCGCCTATTTTACTTTATGTTTATGATTCTATGTAGATTACATCTCGGACTTCATGATTCCATTTCACCATTGCTTCGAGTAATGAATCAAACCACTGAATATACCTAAGTCATAATTAGAAAAATAAGCATTAGCATTATGTTACCACATACAATATCAAAAAATGAAAGTTTCTATTCAAATTAATCTATGTCTATACATTCTCAAAAACCAATTACAACCACGATTCCCTTTAAAAAATCAGAACATGTTATTATTTAACCGAATATTCCATGACTTGATTTTTTGAACTTATAT
>KE153605.1:0-11249 GCA_000411075.1 Sisymbrium irio | reverse complement strand
AAGCGGATGGTGGAAGTGTTGTGTGTTTAATTCGGTTTGCAAAGATCAATCTATATAGAGGTTAGGTGTATTCATACTGACACATTTATATCCTATGATACATACCTGTCTAGGCCTCTACGGCAGTATTGTTCTAACTTGCGATCATTGACACAGGAAGTATCCAAATCACTAATGCATTTGATGCATCGTTGGTCCTCATAAATCCAGCTTTACCTGAGGTCGAAGCATTTAAGAATTTGTAAGTCAACTCTATTGTCTAACTTTTTAACTTTAATGCATGATATACTAAAAACAGAACGGTTGTTAACAGGTTACTAGATCAGGGTCTTCAACTCACTGCATTCGAACCTAATAGGGAGAAGCGTCTTACTCATGGCAACAGAGAAAAATGGTCTGAAAAACCGCAGAAATCAATAGCAGAGTTATTGATGGCACCTGAGGTATTGAATAAAATGTTATGAGATTTATATATTTAATCTGTTTTTACTCGAATCTTTCTTGATTTCTACTTATATCTTATATAGGTTGAGAAATGCAAAATAATTGCTACAGTCAAGGCCATTGATGCTGACTGGGCGTGGTTTTACTGGTGTCATAAATCATGTAACAAAAAATGTGAGACTCAAGTGAATGATAAACCACTATTTCGTTGCAATACTTGCCAAGCAAATGTTTCAGACATTGAACCAAGGTGTGAATATTTCGTTACTAATTTTCATATGCTTATTTATGCCAAGTTTTTTAATAGAATGAACCAAAACAGATACAAGTTGCATGTGCTGGTTATAGACGACACTGATGAAACAAAACTGATGCTGCTTGACTCTGTTGCCCAAGGAGTTGTTGGCAAAACTGCGGTAGAAATCCACGATGGTTCCTTTTCAGAGGTAACCATCTTTATTTGTTTTATTTTAATGATATAGATGTGTTACATATAGCATTAGTTTATTTAGCCAACTTTATATTAAGATTTTGTTTCAATCTTATGTAGATTGAAGATCCCGAATCTGCAATCCCAACAGAAGTAAAAGCTTTAGTGGGTAAAACATTTTCTTGGGGAGTGTCAGTTAAAAAGGATAATGTGTTTTACGGAAGTGATACATACTTTTGTGAAAAGGTATGGCATATAGATGATTGTATTGAAATGGTGTCTCTGAATGAGAGTACATCAAAATTTGACCCCATGTCATCAATCGTTTCTGGTGATGAGGTACCTTTTCCATCATGTTACACTATTAACTTACGTAATTCACGTCTAAATTTTGTGGTTTCACAAATATTTTTCCTACTAGGTTTCACAGATCAACTCTACCAGTCAATCAGCTTCGGAAGCTATGTTAACACCCATTTCTAAACCCAAAGAAGAACCTGTCGAAAGTCTGCCAGACCTGACTTCTACTTCAAAGAAACAGGGTAACAAAGCTTTTAAGTTAGAGAATATTAATGAACAGACAGTTTTGAGCGTGGACAAAAAAGTGTTTACACGAACAAGAGGAAAGACTGAGAGGAAAGAAATTTGCAACAGAGTTATCAAGTTAGAGAAGATAGATCCTACGGATGAACCAGTTGTGAAAGAGGAAAAGGATTCTGCTTAGTCTTTTCAGATAACTCAGTTTGTTGAAAATGGTTTCAGTAACTTCTTTTTTTTAGGCTGTTTTCGTTTCTGCATTTATATTTGTTTTGTTTCTACTACTTTGTTTCTGCAACTTTGTTAATCTTATTTTTATTTAATTTGTGGAATTCAAGTTTTTAGTCGTTTGTATATTCAGCTTAATATAAAACCATTTCGTGAGTTTGACTTTACTAAACTTCTTAACATAACAATGAATATTAAAAGAAGTTAATATTTTCCATACGGACTTCAATCCAGAAATTGGATATTATGACATAAAGCTTAGGTAATGTTTCCATCCTAAAATACTACACAGGTGTGATTCATATGAGGTAAATTTTACTCATGCTTCTATACAGTTGAAAGACTAACCTTTTTTTTCATCAGAGTGAGTTCCGTGTCGCAGAAGAAAAGCCAATCTTAATTTCTCTTCTTTAGCACCATTGTTGACGACCTGCAGAACGAGAGAAGACTGAAAATAAATGAAATCTTAGAATAAATTGAAACATCTTAGAAACGAAACTGATTGCATTAATGCTGATTAACTCAACTAATTAAGTTGGTGCAGTAGTCTTAATAACAAACATTCTTAAAATACTAAACCGGTCTAATTCATATTAGGTCAACTTTAATCATGCTTCTATACAGTTGAAAACCTGACCTTTTATTTTTAGCAGAGTGATTTCCGTGTCTTTTAAGAAACACCTATCTTAATTTCTCTTCTTTAGCACCATCTTTGACGACCTGCAGAACGAGAGAATACTGAAAATTCATGAAATCTTAGAATAAACTGAAATATTTTTGAACAAAGGCATGGAAAGCTTAAATACTCTAATTAACCACCTTATCAAGGTTTAGAAGCATGATGCCACCTAATAAAACTACCTGTTGTTTTTAAGAAATGCACTAATATATGCGTAATAACCATCTATCTAATTAGAAACGTGTTATACTTATAAAGTTTTCTCAACTGAACACGACGGAACCTGCTTTCGAAAATGTAACCGCCACAACAATTTAAGATAGATAACTTCCTTTAGCTATTAAATTTTTTACACAACTAAATCGAACTACCCTCATAAACTATCTTTCATGTCGGAAGAACGCGTTGAAATGAAGAAAATATGAGAATGGAAGAGGTTTTCCGAACAAGAATGTTTGAGTTGATCAAAATAGTTGAAGCAATTTAGATCTTCAGTGTAAGTTTTTACAACTTCTTCCTAAATCTGAGCCTTAATATATTTTGTATTTCACTAATTACTTTTCATCTGTCAAGCAAAAGATAACTGTTCTAGGAGTCCTCCCAAAACGCAATGAAAGGACGAAAAGATGAGAATGAAAAAGGTTGGGAGAATGCCAATGTTGTTCTTGCTCAAACGCCTAAAAATACTCGAAGTAATTTAAATCTTGAAAGTAACTTTCTATTACTTATTAGACAATCTGAAAATACAAATCATTTGAATCTCGCTAATTAATTTTTTTTCACTGACGTCAAGCAAACGAAAACAGTCCATGGACTCCTTCAAGTTCTAACCTGACCAATGCTACACCCAACACTAAGTTCTCGGCAAATATTAATTTGCAATCACATTCAATAAATAGCACGCAATCTGTTCCAATTTCCTCTATTTTTAATAGAGTGCTGAGCGATGTTACAAACATACCTGGTTTGAGCTTTTGTCCATCGCCATTAGACGCAAATTCTCCTTCTCCACAAAGTACTGGAAGAAAACGGCCATCATTAATTGGTTAGTGAAGTTCAACCATTTATTTTGTGTAATATTTCTTAAGTATTTACAAACTAACCAGTGTAAACTTTTTATTAAGCTTAGATAAGGAAAATGATGTTGTCACTCAAACTCCTAAGAAAACTAGAAGGACTGTGATTCTTGAATGTAAGTTTTTTTAAGTACCTAATTTCTTTGACTACGTAGTTAACAAAATATGGTTCTAATTTCGTATCGTATGTTTTCATAGCAACCGAAAGATGTTCTCTGTCTCTATCGAATTCTATTCTAACCAAAGATATGGATCACATGCCGTTTTCCTTAAGAAGAAGACAGAGTTTGATACCAACAATCAATACAACTTGCTCTATTCAGAATCATGATTTACCAGACGAATATGATGACAGTTCAAGTGAAGGTACTCTAAATCTTTTTACTAATACATTTTACGCTTGTATAAACAAACACATTTCATAACACACCATTTATGTGTCATAACAGACACACTTGAGGAAGATGACCAATCTGAGTTCGACTGTAGTAGCCAAGAGAGTACAGATAGTGAGACAGATGATGTACGTGTACAACATACCTTAGTGTCTGAGAGAGATGTTCAGGCTGAAGTTGTGTCGCTTGCTGCAATTATGAAACAAGCTTTTCGCTATACCACATCTTCACGCAACCAATTTCTAAGACAAGAAAAAGGTACAGATTTATTAGAATTTTCACATAATATATTAACAAATTAATTTGTGTAACCGACTCAAATTTCAAATGATTTACAGAATATAGAGATGATGGTGATCCAACATACAAGTGTGAATGGTGTGGTGCAATTTTTTGGTATGGAGAACGCATAAACAAGCAAGTCCGAACACAACAGCCTACATTCTCATTGTGTTGTATGCAAGGCCAAGTGCAATTGCCCTTTCTAAAGGACCCTCCCGAAATTCTAAAAAGACTACTAACTGGCAATGATAAAGATAGCAAACATTTTCAAAAGAACTTAAAGCCTTTAAATATGGTGTTCTCATTTACTTCACTAGGAGGAAGAGTAGATCGTTCTCTAAAAAAGGGCCGTGGACCTCAAATGTTTCAGCTTCACGGGGAAAACTACCATAGACTGGGAAGTTTAAAGCCTAACAATGGTGATTATGCAAAGTTCTCACAACTCTACATTGTTGACACAGAGAATGAAGCAGAAAACCGAGCTAATGCGTTGAGGTATTTTCGTTACTACGATGCAATATGCATTGGTATTTGAATGAATACTATACATACACATAATCTTCTAACAAATTTGATATAAAACAAACTCATAGGAAAGGAAAAAACCGTTTGCATGACAAGAAGAAGGATAATGGTTTGAAGAAGGAGATTATTGAAGCTATGATTGAGATGTTAAATGCAGTCAATCCTTATGTAAGAATCTTTCGTTCAGCTAGAGAGAGATTTAACACGAATCCAGAAGAGAGTTTTCATATGAGGATCGTCAGTGACCGGGTCAAGGATGGTAGGAATTATAACACTCCCACGGCATCTGAAGTAGCTGCATTAATCCCTGGAGATTTCAGTTTAGATATGGGAAAGAGAGATATCATTGTGCAGGAAAAGTCTGGAAAGCTTGAAAGGATCAGTGAAATTCATCTTTCATATCTACCACTACAATATCCACTGATATTTGTTTATGGTGAAGATGGTTATAGGCTTGGTATAAAGAAGAGAGTCACGGAAGCTACAAAAAAGCTAAAGAAGGAAAATATTTCCATGAGACAATTCTATGCTTTCCGTATTCAAGAACGATCTAATGAAGCTCATACTCTCCTCTATTCTAGACGTTTATTTCAACAGTTTCTTGTAGATGGCTACACTACAATAGAAGCTAACAGACTACGCTACCTGAAGCTGAATCAGTCAAGTTTGAGATCTGCTACTTATGATGCTATCAAAGAGGCTGAGAGTGTTGGGACTACGGATATGAATGAACAAGGCTCAGAGTTTCTTTTACCAGCTACTTTTACAGGCGGTCCTAGATATATGAAGAATAACTATCTGGACGCTATGGCGATCTGTAAGCATTTCGGATTTCCAGACCTTTTCATCACTTTCACATGTAACCCAAAATGGCCAGAAATAACAAGATATGTAAAGAAGCGTGGCTTGAATGCTGAAGATAGACCGGACATCATCTGTAGGGTATTCAAGATGAAAGTTGATTCATTGATGCATGAATTAACAAAGAAGAAACTCTTTGGAAAAACAGTTTCATGTAAGTTTTTTGTGCATGTTTATATTTGTATGCGTATACTAAAATTAATCAGATATATGTGTAACTTCTTTTTTTCTGTGCAGCTATGTACACCATAGAGTTTCAGAAACGTGGCCTTTCACACGCTCACATTTTGCTGTTCATGCACCCTAAATCAAAGTTTCCTACTACGGATGATATTGACAAAATCATTTCAGCTGAAATACCAGATAAATATGAAGAACCAGAACTATATGAGGTCATTAAGGATATGATGATTCATGGACCATGTGGAGCTGTTAACATGAATTCACCATGCATGGAAAATGGAAAATGCACAAAGTTATATCCAAAAGTTTATACTGAGAAGACTACAGTTAACAAAGATGGATTCCCGGTATACAGAAGGCGCAATCAGCCAGATCGTTACATTGAGAAGAATGGATTCAAGTGTGACAATCGATATGTTATTCCTATAACAAAAAGCTGTCTCTTCAATATCGAGCTCACATTAATGTGGAGTGGTGCAACCAAACTGGTTCTATCAAGTACTTATTTAAGTACATTACTAAAGGAAGTGATCGTGTCACTGTTGCGGTTGAACCACCCGAGTCAGGTGGATCAAATGATCAAGGGAAAGTGATAAAGAAAAATAACGAAATCAAAGATTTCTTCGATTGCAGGTTTATAAGTTTTTCTAATTTTTTGAAACGAACTATATATTAATTTGAAGAATTTAATTAAAAAGGATGTCTTTTTTTCTGATTCACTGTTTTTTTTTCACAGATATGTTTCTGCTTGTGAAGCTACATGGAGAATTTTAAAATTTCCAATCCATTTTCGATCTACATCAGTGGAAAAGCTTACATTTCATCTAGCTGGAAAACAGAATATCTTTTTCAAAGGTAAAGACAAGTTGCAAGCAGTGATCAATCGTAAACTTATTGAGAACACGATGTTCCTAGCATGGTTTGAGTTGAATAAAGTAGACTCCTTTGCTAGAACTCTGACTTACGCTCAAATTCCCAACTATTACACGTATGGCAAAAAAGCGAAGAAATTCAATAGAAGGAAAAGAGGATTTAGTGTTGGAAGACTCCAATATGCTTCGCGTAAGCAAGAAGATATGTATTATTTGAAAGTATTACTAAATATCGTCAGAGGTCCTACGAGTTATGATGATATTATGACTTACGATGGTGTTGTTTATACGAGCTATGAAGACGCATGTTCTGCAAGAGGACTTCTAGAAAATGATCAGGAGTACATCAATGATATTATAAGAAGAAGCGCAGAAAGTTCAGGAAGCAGTCTAAGGAGTCTATTTGTTATGATGCTTCTTTCTAACACTTTGTCTCACCCGGAGGTTGTTTGGGAAAATACTTGGGAGTTTTTATCAGAAGATATCGAATATAGGAGAAGACAGCTTTTGGATAGACCAGGTTATAACTCACTACTTAATTTTTCTGGGCAATTGGTTCGTAATCTACATACTCAACTCAAAACTTCATTTTTTGCAGGACTCATCTTAACTGATGCTGACAAAAAGAAATATGCTTTGCAAGAGATAGAGAAGCATATGAAACGAAACGGGACTTCTCTATCATTCTACAAGAGTATGCCTAAGGTAGCTAAAAATTGTCATGATATCTCTAATGTCTTGATATTTGATGAACTCAACTATAATCGTCAAGAAATGCAAGAAAACCATGACAGAGACATTAAAAAGATGACGGATGAACAAAAGAAAATATACGAGGAAATCACGGGTGCTGTTTATGGAAAAAAAGGTGGTATGTTTTTTGTGTATGGATTTGGTGGCACTGGAAAAACCTTTCTTTGGAAAATACTATCTGCTGCAATAAGATGTAAAGGGGAGATTGTTCTTAATGTAGCATCTAGCGGTATTGCTTCACTGTTGTTACAAGGTGGTCGGACAGCTCATTCACGGTTTGGAATTCCTATAAATCCTGATGAGTTCTCTACATGTTCAATGTCTCATGGAACAGATCTTTCTAATTTAGTTAAGGACGCATCTCTCATCATTTGGGATGAAGCTCCCATGATGAGCAAACATTGTTTTGAAGCTGTAGACAGAAGTTTAAATGATATTTGTGGGAATAAAAGCAACATGGTGTTTGGAGGAAAGGTTGTGGTACTCGGAGGTGATTTTAGACAAGTTCTCCCGGTAATACCACTAGCTGGTAGGGCTGAAATCGTTTTGGCTGCACTAAATTCATCATATCTATGGCAGCACTGCAAAGTTCTGAAACTTACAAAGAACATGCGCTTATTTTCTCCTAATCTGACTGTTTCTGAGGCAGAGGAACTAGATGCTTTTTCGAAGTGGATATTAGATGTTGGGGATGGGAAGATTTCAGAACCTAATGATGGGGAGGCTCTAATCGATATCCCAAATGAGTTTCTAATTACCGACTCCACTGATCCTATAGAAGCGATAAGCAAGGAAGTGTATGGAGATTTATTTCGTTACAAGAGAAAAAAGAACCAAAATTCTTTCAAGAGAGAGCAATCTTGTGTCCAACCAATGAGGATGTCAACATGATAAACAATCATATGTTAGATAAGCTTTCTGGTTAGTAAATATTTTTCATACTTTTTAATATTTTTCTTTTAATGATTTCGGACCTTTTCACTAACTAATTATTTTTATATAAAACCAGGAGAAGAAAGAATCTACCTAAGTACTGATAGCATTGACCCTTCGGATAAAGGATCATTCAGCGATGAAGCACTCACTTCTGATTTCCTAAATAGCATTAACGTTTCTGGTTTACCAAAACACAGTTTGAGACTGAAGATTGGTTGTCCAGTGATGTTGCTCAGAAATAGCGATCCAACAGGGGGATTAATGAATGGAACTAGACTTCAGATTACACAGCTTCTAGAATTTATGGTTGAAGCAAGGGTTACAACAGGAGAGAATGTGGGTGATATAGTTCTTATTCCTAGACTGCTAATCACACCATCGGATACAAGATTGCCTTTCAAGATGCGAAGAAGACAACTGCCTTTGTCTGTGGCTTTTGCAATAACAATTAATAAAAGCCAAGGACAGTCACTTTCTCAAGTTGGACTGTTTTTACCGAGGCCAGTTTTCTCGCATGGGCAATTGTATGTGGCAATATCTAGGGTCACATCAAAGAAGGGATTGAGAATTTTGATTGTTGATAAAGAAGGTAAACCTCAGAAGAAGACTATGAATGTAGTTTTCAAAGAGATTTTCAACACCCTTGAATCTGATGAGGACATCAGAAATCCGACTTGATTATAATCAAGTTGGGATGAACTCTTATGTTTTTAGTTCTTAGTTTTGTAATCTATCTTTTTAAATTAGCTATATGTTTTTCTCTTATATGTTTTCGAACTTATAATTCAAAGAACTCTTATGTTTGTACTTCTTAGTTTTATAATCTAGATATTTGTTTTTTCTCTTAGGTTTTTGCCTACTCGATCACACGCAAATAAATCACAAATCAATCACACGCAAGGCAATCACAAATAAAACACATGCAAAGCAACATGAAATAATGCATTTGAGGCAATTTCATATTTTAAAAGGTTTCATGAAATAACTTATCTTTGTTGTTTGAAGTTCGAAGAATGTCTGCCACTTCTTAGGGGTGATTAACATTCGCCTTTGATTCAGTGTGAATTCCCTATTAGCCAGTCATGACAAAATAACATTTAGTTCTTTTATGTTTAAATGAAAAATTCGACTCGAAATGATGGTTAATCTGATTTTAAATAACTTATCTGTTTAAAGGTTTAAGGATAATTGTTTCTCCTTTGCGTTTGATTAGAAATCAACTCCTTTTCCTGTATATAAGAAGAAACACCCATCATATACCAAGAAAAAAAAATCAATATATCTAAACAAGATTACATTTTTCTACTTCGACCCTTGAAAGGATTATGTTTGAGGAAAATATATTTAAAGAGTACTTGGGAAGAGAGTTTTGGACCTGAGGGATAGCACAATCCGAATGCAAGGGATCCCACAAGACGTAGCATAAGCATTTCCAGTCGTTGGTCTATACCTATGAACGAGGAGCTCTGTGTATATCCATTTAAACTAAGCATATTGAGTAATTCATTTTAAACCAATGGCAATATATAGAGAAGATACAGGAAAGACGAGAGCATAAGCCAATAAATAGAACATGTAATCATGCATAAAGGAGGATAGACAATTTCAAATTTTTAAAGGTCTCACGAAATAACTTATCTTTGTTATTTGAAGTTCGAAGGAATGTCTGCCACTTCTGAGGGGTGATTAACATTCGCCTTGGATTCAGTGTGATTTCCCTATTAGCAAGTCATGAAAAAATAACATTTAGTTCTTTTATGTTTAAATGAAAAATTTGACTCGGAATGATGATTAATCTGATTTAAAATAACTTATCTATTTAAAGGTTTAAGGATAATTGTTTCTCATTTGCGTTTGATTAGAGATCAACTCCTTTTCCTGTTTATAAGAATAAACACCCATCATAAACCAAGAAAATAAAATCTATATATCTAAACAAGATTACTTTTTTCTGCTTCGACCCTTGAAAGGATTATGTTTGAACAAAATATATTTAAAATGTACTTGGGAAGAAAGTTTTGGACCTGAGGGATTGCACAATCCGAATCGAGGGATCCCACAAGACGCATCAAAAGCATTTCCAGTCGTTGGTCTGTACCTATGAACGAGGAGTCCTGTGTATATCCATTTAAACTAAGCATCTTGAGTAATTCATTTTAAACCAATGGCAATATATAGAGAAGATACATGAAAGACGAGAGAATCAGCCAATAAATAGAACATGTTATAATCAGACGTTACCTGCGCCAGTTTCTGCAGATAGCTCCATTTCTATCCTCCTCTCTGCATTAGAGCCAATTTACTGCAGTTTGTGGTTTCTCATCATAATTGGCCGTCTTGAGATCCTGCAAAGAGATAAAGATGACAAGTTTCTGAAATCCACATTTCTCTATGGTCCAATAAAAGATGTTTTTATTTACCAAATTGAGAGCTTACATGCTTAAATTCTGACTGATCAATCTCTAATGGCTCACCAACAAAAGAAGAAACACTGCATTGAGATCAAAAAAAAAATTGTATATCAACCCGATTAAACAAATGCGCCTCATTTGTAGCTTAATGACACTTTTTGTTTCATCACTTCCTGTACAATTGAATTCACAGAACTGGTGATAGATGAAGTTAAATACCTTATGGTTGGACATGACCAATCTCCATAAATCTTATGAATGTTTTCCAAACAGGATAGACGGAGCCAGTTATCAATTTCTGCAACTTCTTTCACTCGAAAACTGCAGCAGCTTTGGTGATATGCTTCCTCACATTCATCAGAAATTAACATATTCTCAGCGTTAGTCATCTTTTCATGTTTCGCGTTCTGCTTCCTCACCTAAGCTCACTCTTCCTCTCTCTTTCTCTTCTATAGCATATAATCCGGATGTACAACCTTTAACTCATCTAGATCAGATTCCTACAAATCAAGCAAAAACCCCTTCTAATTACATTACTTCCCGTAAGACACACTAAACTAAATTAATACACATGCTTGTCAGATGACTGAAAGTATACGAATTATAATTTTACTAACCTTTTATTTGAGCACCAATC
>KE153603.1:87091-107024 GCA_000411075.1 Sisymbrium irio | reverse complement strand
TCTATGAACTCCATCCATCTGGCGTGTCTTTTGTTGAGCTTATGTTATCCTTTAAGGTGCTTTAGAGACTCATGATATCTGTGAATGACGAATTCCTTGGGCCACAAGTAATGCTGCCACGTACGAAGAGCTCTAACTAATGCATATAATTCCTTGTTACAAGTTGGATAATTGGCGGTTGACCCTCCGAGCTTCTCACTGAAGTAAGCCACCGGTTTCCTATCCTGCATTAACACAGCACCAATACCAACTCCTGAAGCATCACATTCTATCTCAAAGGTTTTCATGAAATCATGAAGAATTAAAAGTGGAGCATTGGTAAGCTTCTCTTTAAGGGCTGTAAAAGCCTGCTCTTGCGCACTCTCCCATCGGAATCCAACATCCTTAATAACTTCTGTTAGTGGAGTTGTGATGGTACTAAAGTCTTGAACAAATCTTCTATATAATCCTGCCAATCCATGAAAGCTCCGGACTTCTCCAATGTTCTTAGGCATAGGCCATTCTTTAATTGCTTTGATGTTATCTTCGTCAACCCTAACTCCTTCTGCACTAACAAAAAAGCCTAGAAAGACAACCTCAGTAGTACATAATAAACACTTAGAGTAATTTGCAAAGAGAGATTGAGAGCGGAGAACATCTAGAATTATGCGGATGTGTTCTAAATGCTCTCCCAAACCTTTGTTGTAGATGAGTATATCGTCGAAATAAACCACCACAAATATTCCAATGAAGGGTCTTAAGGCATGATTCATTAGGCTCATGAAGGTGTTGGGAGCATTGGTGAGACCAAACGGCATGGCTAACCACTCATACAACCCTTGCTTGGTATTGAAAGCAGTATTCCACTCATCCCCTTCCTTCATCCTGATCTGATGGTAGCCACTCTTCAAATCGATTTTGGAGAAGATTGTTGACCCACATAACTCATCTAGCATATCATCAAGCCTTGGGATGGGGTGTTTGTACTTCACGGTGATGTTGTTGATAGCTCTGCAGTCTACACACATCCTCCATGTCCCATCTTTCTTAGGAACCATCAGAACTGGTACTGCACATGGACTGAGACTCTCTCTGATATGACCCTTACTCATCAGCTATTTTACTTGCTTCTGAAGTTCCTTGGTCTCCACAGGGTTGGTTCTGTAAACTGGTCTGTTTGGTAGCACTGATCCTGGAACTAGATTGATTTGGTGTTCAATTCCGCAAATTGGAGGCAAGCCTGGAGGTATCTCTTCTGGAAAAACATCCTTGTATTCCTCAATGATCTCTATCATCTGAAGCGGAAGTTCCTCTGAAGGTTTAGTGCTGGCAAGTGTTTCCTTGTAGACAACCATGAATGTTGTCATCTCTGGATCAAAAAGCTTGTTGAACTCACTGTGGTTGATGTATAAGCGGTTGGAGACTCTTTCCTTATCCTTGTGGTTCATGTGAAGCTGATCCTTATAGATTTCGCTTGGTGAAAGTGGAAGAAGAGTGACCTTGCGTCCCTTAAACTCATGTCTGCTTATTGGTGTAGCCATCATGAAGAACTTTTATGTCAAACTGCCAGGGTCTGCCCAATAATACGTGACTAGACTTTATAGGAACTACATCACAGAGTAGTTCATCCTCATACATTCCAATAGCTAGCTTGACAAGTACTTGCTGAGAAACGGTTAAAGCTCCCTTGTTGTCCAACCACTGCAGCTGATAAGGCCTGGGATGGGAAGTGGTTTTGAAGTTGAGCTTCTTTACCATCTCCTCACTGGTGGCATTGGTACAGCTCCCTCCATCTACAATCAGTGTGCAAACCTTATCCTGAACTACACATCTGGTGTGAAAGAGATTCTCACGCTGACCCCTATCATCTGGATGAACCTGAACACTCAAAGTTCTGCGTGCTACTAACATCTCCCCAATTGCTGCCGGTTCTTCTTCCTCTTCTAAGCCAACTTCTGTTTCACTTTCTGAGCTATCTTGAGGCACAATCTCTCCTCCTTCTTGAAGCAGAAACAACTTCTTGTTAGGACAATCTCTGGAGTAATGTCCCATTCCTTGGCACTTAAAGCATCTGATGTTGCTAGTAGAAATTCCACTCCTTGGCTTAAACTCGGTTTTGACCTCTTCCTTGACTGTTGTTGTCGTAGGCTTAGTATCCTTGGCATAGGTCGGTTTGTTGAGCTCTCTCGGCTTTGGAGTGTTGGAAGGAAATGTAGATCTGCCGATTCTTCTTTTGATCTGCGATTCAATCAGCTCTGTCTTATGTACCATCTCTTGCACATCCTCATAATTCTGTAACTCAACTTTATCCTGAATCTCTCTGTTAAGTCCCCCAAGGAACCTAGACATCAAAATGTCTTCTCCTTCTCTCAGGTCGGCCCTAATCAGTAACGTTTCCAGCTCCTGATAGTAGTCTCGGACTGACTTAGTTCCTTGGATGAAGCGCATAAGCTTGTTAAGAATCTCTCTCTGATAGTGTGCGGGAACAAACTTCTTCCTCATCTGCGTGGTCAGTTGATCCCAAATAGTGATAGGACGATCTATTTGGCGTTCTCTCGTGATTCCCAACTGTTCTACCAGAAGAGTGCATAGCCATTAAACTCAGAGACGGCTATCTTCACCTTGTTAAGCTCATACGTTCCTTGAACCAAGAAGTTTGACTCCATCTTCCTCTCCCAATCTAGGTAGGCTTCTGGATCATTAGTTCCGTGGAAAGGAGGATATTGAATCGTGATATGATTCAGTTGCTGCCTTAAGGGGTCATAGTCTCGGCCATTGCCTCTATTTCTGTTTCTTCTCAATGTCTCAAGACTGGTCTGATCCCTTATCTTCCTCAGAATACTCACGATCTGTCTCTATATAAACTCGACGTCTAGCAGCATGTTCAGCCTGATGGTGTGGGCGTGTGGGTGCTCTACCAGCTCGCTGGTGCTCTCTCCCCGTGCCCTCGGTGTTTCTCCTCGGGTTGAGAAAAGTCTATCTGCCTCTAGTGGGCAATCTGGCGGAGCTATCTCGGGGTTGTCTAGGGGTTGCTCCCACATGTGCTTTACCCTTAGCGAGTCTGGCTGCTTCATTAGGGTTAGGCGGCTCTGATGAGTCTAGTTCTGCCTCATTGTGCTCTTTCAGTACCTCTTTGAAGCGGTTCTCAAACTTGTTGGTGAGATGCTCTATCTGCTGGCTGAGTTGAGTAGCTACGGATTGGTTGGCCTCTTTGATTTGCTGAGACATGGCTTGATTCAGAGCTTCCATAGTTTCAACTGAAAACTCCATGGTACCTGAAATTTGCCAAAACAGCTCGCAGTAAAAGTTCTAGGAGGAAAATTTTTGAAACCTAATACAAAAGGAAACTTGAATTATAAGACAGAAATAAAAAGGAAAACCTAAGACTAATATTTTCTATTCTTAAGACAATTAGGAAATCTGCAAAATCAATCTTTACAAACCCTAAGACGGCTAGATCTAATTCAGATGATGAAGCTAATTCATATGGAACTAATGAATTCGCAAATAAATAGAAAGAGAAAGGGTTTAGGGTTTTCTCACCCTTTGGTTCAGAGTTCGCTCTGATACCACATGACACAAACTCCCTATGATAAACTCCGAATGAGGCTGAAACTGAAGTGAAATGGACGTTGGTTGAATAGGCTTGCTCAATGATCGTGTGTTGATGAAACTGCGGATTAAATTTGATGGTGTGAGATGAAGTTGTTAGTTTGTTTGGGTGATTTTATGGAATGATTAAGGTGGTAAGATGGATAGTAACAATAGAAGAGTTTCAGAATCACAACGTGTATAGAAACTTGGATTCAAAGAACGCATTTAAGAATCAAACTGAGAGAAGAAAACGTTTTTGTGCCTTCACATACAGGTTCTTTGCTACCTAAACTAGACGGCTCATGCAGGTTTTAAATAACCCTGAGGCGTTAACCCTAAACAACAAGGCGTCTAAAAACTCAAAAAACATGATGTCCTTTAAATTTAAATAAAACAACGAGGCGTCCCCACTTTCAGGTTCCTAATTGGTGCACCTCAAAAATGAATTAAGTATGAAGCCAAAATAGCTTATACATTATTACCCATTGGCAATGACTCCTAAGCAACTCGACGTAGTGATTCATTTGCCTCATTAAAAACCATGCTGAGAAAACCCTGTGAGACAAAACTCTTCATGGGAAAAAAAGTACAGACTCTTCACCTAAGTTACTTAGTCATCATCACCGGGTGAAGACTTCAGGGTTGATATGTTGAAGACTTTAATCATTGGTAAGTTGAGTAATCCTTCTGCAATGAGTGAATGAACTTCTTTAGCCAGCTCATTAGATTTAAAACTAGTGATCGTTCATACTATCTCCGGTTCCTCAGCTTCCTTAGCTAG
This sequence comes from Sisymbrium irio, assembly GCA_000411075.1. Classification (NCBI taxonomy): domain Eukaryota; kingdom Viridiplantae; phylum Streptophyta; class Magnoliopsida; order Brassicales; family Brassicaceae; genus Sisymbrium; species Sisymbrium irio. The sequence continues at coordinate 102,670 of KE153603.1, read as the reverse complement.
CTTCTTATCCTTAGAATAAGTGATCCTTCCTTTAATCTCCGGCTGCTCAGCTGAAGTGATATCCATGATCATATCAGCTGGTTAGCCATCCTATTCCTGACATGGAAAGCGTTATGGGACTTGTGTGGGTTAGCAATGAGGACATTGCGTGCTTGAATGGGGATGAATTGTAACATCCCGATTTTTGGTATATGGAAACTTATGTAAAGAGGTTAAAAGAATTTATTTGGCTACCTATGTCATGAAAATGCATTTAACTTTTCGGTTGCACATCCAAGGAAAATTTCAGGATTAAGTGTGCTTGAGCTGGAGTAGTCAAATGATGGGTAACATACTGGAAAGTCATTCGTGGTACCGTGTGAGTGAGGCCAAAACACGGGGAACGTCATGTGGTGATTGTATGGTTAGTATTTCATGAATTTTTAACCTTCTGATTAACGGACTGACCGTCGGACAGGGGTGGGCCGGCCCATGGGTCTAGTAAGAGGACATAGGGGCTCACCGATAGGGGCGGTCAAGGCGTTATAAGTGGTATCAGATCTGGTTAGCTATCACAGTGCTAACCTGGGAGGCGTTCTGGTAGGCGTTCTGGGACTAGTGTGGGTTTGCAACGAAGACGTTGCGTGTTTGAGTGGGGGTGAATTGTAATATCCCAATTTCTGGTATATGGAAAATTATGTGGAAAGTTTAAAAGAATTGATTTGGCTACCTATATCACTTACCTTTTCAGTTACACATCCAGAGAAATCTACAGGGTTAAGCGTCTTTGAGCTGGAGTAGTCAAATGATGGGTGACCTACTGGGAAGTCATTCGCGGTACCGTGTGAGCGAGGCCAAAACACGGAGAACGGTCATATGGTGATTTCAGGGTTAGTATACCATGAGAACCTCCTGGCTAACGCACCGATCGTCAGACAAGGGTTTACCAGCCGATGGGTTTATTGAGAAGACATGAGGGCTCATTGAGAGGAGCGGTCGAGACGTTATACAAACACATTATGAAATTATAAGCAATGTGCTCAGTTGTAGAAATGATAAACGTTCTGGCAATTTTACTATCACAGAAAAATACAAGTGGGAAATTGTTCAATATGCAACCACTTATTCTCATGGAGAGTTGATGCCATCGAACGATAATCAGCTTCAACAGAAGAATGAGAAAATGTCTCCTGTTTTTAAACCTCCTGTGTTTGTTTCAATCTTTTGTGTTTGTTTAATTTCCTGTATTTTTTCAACCTTGATATGATTACATTAACAACCTCTTGCTCCTGGTTGAACATGAATATTTTCAAGAAGAGAGTTGTTAGATTCACTCCCTCTTACTTCAAAAGTATTGTCTCTGCAATTGACTCACCATCTTTGTATAAGTGACTTAAAAACAGATAAAAATTTATTTAAACAATGAACAAGGAAATAATAGTAAATCACAAACATTTAATTGGAATGAAATGTAAATAAAATTTATCAGACCTTTAACTAAAAATGTCATTTAACTTGCTCCAAGTGTATTTATGTCCACACAACTTGTTTCAACAAAAGAACATCAACTGGTCTATTTATGTGCACATTTTATTAAATCCATCTTATATACTATCACAATATACCCAATGTCATATACTCCAATTCTTTCCTCCACGATAGATGTGGGAAGCAAAACACAAAATTCACAATCACAAAGCAGAACATGTATGTCGTGGACATATGAAGAATGATGAAAACTATAAATATCCAACTTGAACAGTAAATTCTCAAACTGAATTTGATCTAAATCTTGAAAAATACATACTTTATTTCCAACCAATAATATAGATTTCATATAGCTGAAAATTTGTGTGGTAACTGCAAAACTTTGTAAAACCAATACAAAATTCAGATTAAAAAAACAACAAACTGAAACTTAAAGTCTGACTAGTTTAAATGCAGCATGTATGATTAAAATTGTGGGAGTTCACGGAAACGAATAATTATGATTCCAGTTGTTACTAAATGATTTATATTACTGACGCATCAGTTGAAAATGAGTGCATTTGTGGAATATTTATGATTCGTTGACTAACAGATGCAATAATAATTTTTTTTTTTAAATCAATAATATAAAAATATTATTCAACTATATATAACATTAAAAAACATATTATTGTAATAAAATATAACAATCATTAGTTTAAAATAATATATGATAAAAGATTATGTATATTTTTATAGTTTGGATGAAAGTTACGATTTTAGAAGAGAAAATATTTCTTTTGTGAAAATTTAATGATAGATTTAGAAAATTTGAGTTTATTATATTTATATATATACACATAATATATATAATATTAGTTTGTTAAACTGAGAAGAGACTACTTGATTTAAGTTACAAGTCTGTCCGTACAATGAAGCAAAACATCCTTGGCGCGCAATACAAGAAAGTGTAAAAGACTGGACGCCTCTCCTATGACTCAATGTGACCGTTACTCAAGCATCTTCAAGAATCAACTTACTCTCTTAGCCGTTTAAGGCTTGTGACTAAGCTAAGTCACATGTGGAAGCTAAGGCACAATGCCGTTATGTGCTGTCCCTTTCAAGCCATGGACCTATCCTCTCTTGCTCACATTCACAAACATCTCTTTCATTCCTTTTGTAGCTAGATTAGTGTTTGTCTATTTATAACCTCCCGTATACAATTGTAAAAATTAAATTATGGAAATAAAATCCTAACTCATTTCTTCCATCTAAACCGTGCACATCTAAACAAAGTGTTCAACTATTCAATCCTAAAATCATTCTTATATAAATCTCATGGTATCCGAGAAAGAAAGATCATCCTTGTCTCAATAAATCATTCACATCAAAAGCTTAAACACATTAATCTTTTCTCCTTCAAATTAGTTCGTGTTCTTCAATGGTGTATTTTTTTGTCCATCGGTCCATAGCAGCTGCATCTACTCAAAATCAGTCAAAACCAGTACCAAGCAAGCTCCTGATTCCCTCAATCCATTCGCCGTGCTTCTGTTGTCAAGAAGGTGTGCTCATTCTCGTCTGTCAGTGACCAAAGGTTGAAGACATCTCTTTACCCAGCGGTTAATAGCAGTTCATCACTTCAAAATGGAGAACACCAAAGCTGTAACCCTCCCTGTGGTGCTCAAAGGAGCTGACAACTATCTCTTGTGGGCAAGAACTTCCAAGGCTGTCCTTTCTGGTCGCAAAGTGTTTCACCATGTTGAACTGAAGGAAGACAAAGCCGACGAGAAGAAGAAGGCCGAGGAGGAAGACTGGTACTCCACTGACCAAGCTGTTCTTGCTGCACTTCAGGGAGCTCTCAGCCTTTCAGTCCTTAAAGCATACTCATATTGTGACACTGTCAAAGAACTCTGGGATACCCTTAAGAATGTCTTTGGGAATTTCTCTAATCTCACAAGGGTGTTTGGAGTCAAAAGAACCATTAACTTCAATGACTTCTTTGGGAAATTCAGATCTTTGTGGGCAGAGCAAGATATGCTCAGGCCAGCTACCATGGATGCCACAGTTATCAATGAAAGGAGAGAGCAGAATAAGGTGTTCTCCCTCCCCATGACCTTGGATCCAGCCTACAATGATCTCATTAAGCATATCCTTAGAGGTACTACTCTTCCCAATCAGGAGAGCGTGTGCGCACAAATCCAGAAGGAACAAGGGACCCTTGGCCTCTTCACCAACAAAGGAGGAGAGGTTAGCCTTGCTAACAATGCCGTTGAAGCTGCTGCCAACAAAAGCTATTTTCGCCCTGGAAACACTCACACTTCAGCACCACTGTGTGGACACTGTAGTAAAACAGGTCACATCAAGGATAAATGCTTCATTCTACACCCACATCTTCTTCCTGAATATCTAAAGAAATATCCCAGCGGGTGGGACTCACGCTCATCTCATTAAGTAAATTGGAGGAACAACAACAACCACCGAGATTCCAAAGACCACAAAGCACACATGGCTTCTCCAATGACCATCAGAACTCTGAGTCTCATGCAATCCACTGTCCCAAATGCCGAGTTTGTTAAGAAATCTGATCTTGACACCCTCATAAAGGCACTCAAGGACTCTGGTAATTGTATCCAACCCTTTAGCTTTCATGCTTTTTGTGATAATGCTAATAGGATTGATGTTGTTTGTGAGAATGCAAATTCCATGCTTAGTACACAGAAACCATTAATTATTGATTCAGAAGTTCGCCATCACATGATTAGTGATATAAATCTTATTAGTGAAATAAATCCAGCCTTAGGACATGTTTGTATTGCTAATGGTGAACAAGTTCAGATTAAAGGCATAGGAAATCTGAAATTGTTTGATAAAAATTCATCTGCCTTTTATATGCCTAGCTTTACTTCTAATCTCTTATCTGTTAGAAAAACTACATCTGATTTAAATTGTTATGCAATATTTGGTCCTAATGATATTTGCTTTCAGGATATTGCGACATAAGGAATAACCAAGGGTGGCTTGTATGTTCTTGAGGATATCAAGCCAATCTCTTCTTTTATAATGATTTCTCTAGTGGTTCTGTCTTTAATGTTGGTGTGATTAATAATGCAATTTGGCATGCTAGCTTTGGTCACCCTCATTTTAAAGCTTTAAACTTATTATAACCAAATATTCAGTTTCAAAATGATGATTGTGAGGCTTGTATTTTAGGGAAACATTGCAAGTCTGTTTCTCCAAAATCAACCGCTATTTATGAAAATTGTTTTGATTTAATACATTCAGATGTATGGACTTCCCCATGCCTCTCAAGAGAAAATCAGAAATATTTTGTTACATTCATAAATGAAAAATCCAAATATATTTGGCTAACTCTTCTTCCTTATAAGGACAGAGTTTTAGAAGCATCCATTAGCTTTCATTCGTATGTTACTAACCAATTTAATGCCAAAGTTAAAGTTTAAGGTCAGACAATGGTGGTGAATATACAAGCAATACCTTCAAGCAATTTCTTAGTTCTCACGGCATCATACATGAAACAAGCTGTCCATACACACCACAACAAAATAGTGTGGCTGAGAGGAAGAACAGACACCTTATGCAAGTGGCTAGGACGTTAATGTTCCACACCAACGTTCCTAAACACTTTTGGGGAGATGCTGTAACAGTGGCCTGATATCTAATCAATAGGACACCAACTTAAGTCCTTAAAGACTCATCTCCATTTGAGGTTCTCAATCAAACCAAGCATGTCCTTGATCACTTACGAGTCTTCGGTTGTTTGTGTTATGTGTTAATACCTGGAGAAAGTCGCACTAAGCTGGATGCTAAGAGCAGCAAGGGCATCTTTCTTGGTTATTCTAACACACAAAAGGGCTACAAGTGCTTTCTTCCAGAAAAGAGCAAGCTGATAGTCTATAGGGATGTTAAATTCGTGGAATCTCAGGGTTGCTATACTGAGAGACTGGAGCAGCCTGGAGAGTCTCTCGCATTCTCAATCCGAGCGAGAGGCTAACCTTAGGACCTTTTTTTAGAACTTGGGTCTGCGTCTTCCCACTACTCCTTATATGCTCTCCTCATCCGCTGCTCCTCTTGCTCCTGAGGGAGAGAATGAAACTACTTCACAGGATCAAGCTGATCAACCGGATGATGAACCTGAGGAAACAGAGAACGTAGCTCACCAAGAAGAGGAAGAAACTTTGTCTAACGATGCAGAAGAAGAAACTTCGGTTGCCTTAAGGATAAGCCAAAGACTGAGAAGGGATCAATCAGATAACATCACTCTAGAAGCTGAACAAACAGTGGCCCCAAGGCAAAGTCAGAGAATAAGGAAAGCTCCAGTATTTTACAATATTCTCGCAATTGCTCATCCAGCAAAGGCAATATTCTTGTTGGCATACATACCTGAAGATCATAAAACCTTTATTACTACGTTGGATCAAGAAGAAGTACCCAGAACATATGAGGAGGCAAGTCAGCTTAAGGTTTGGAGAGATGCTGTAATGGAAGAAACAAATGCTATAGAAAGAAATCATACTTGGGATGAAGCAGATTTACCTAAGGGAAAGAAGATTGTTAGTTCGAAATGGGTCTTCACTATTAAGTATAAGAGTATTGGGGAGATTGAAAGGCACAAGGCTAGACTGGTTGTAAGAGGATTTACTCAGACTTATGGAGAGGATTACATAGATACATTTTCTCCAGTTGCAAAACAACACATGGTCCGGGTTGTTTTGTCCATAGCCACCAATCTTGAATGGAAACTTTGGCAAATGGATGTGAATAATGCTTTCATTCAGGACGAGCTTGAGGAAGAAGTTTACATGATTCCACCTCCCGGCTTTAAAGACATTGTGAAACCTGGAAAAGTTCTAAGGCTGAAAAAGCTATATACGGCTTAAAGCAATCACCAAGGACATGGTACAGAAAGCTCAGTGTCACTTTGCTTGATAGATGATTTAGAAGATCAGAATTTGACCACACTCTATTCACCATGCAAAGCCAAGAAGGTATCACTATCATTCTCATTTATGTAGATGATATTATCATCTCTGGGAATGACAAGGTATGCATCCAAGAAACTAAATCATATTTGAAATCAGTCTTTGATATTAAGGATCTTGGTAAACTGAAGTACCTTTTTGGGATAGAAGTTTGTAGATCAAAGGAAGGTCTCTTCTTATCTCAAAAGAAGTACACACTTGATCTTTTAAATGAAACTGGTGTATCAGATGGGAAACCGGTTAGGAAAACACTGGAGGATGCGTACAAAGTGCATCAACAAGAAGACAGTGGAGATGACCAGCCATTTGAAGATGCCAAACTATACCGCAGACTTGTTGGTAAACTAATTTATCTTACTCTCATCAAACATGACTTGTGTTTTGCTGTGAATCAGATTAGCCAACACATGCAAGAGCCACAGACATCCAACTGGAGAATGATTAACCGCATACTGAGGTACCTCCAAGGCACGGCAGGACAAAGTATTCGGATGGGATGTAATGGAAACACAGAACTTGTGGGGTATAGTGATGCTGATTGAGCTGGAAATAGAGAAGACATGAGATCCACCACCGGGTATTGTACATTTGTAAGAGGAAATCTAGTAACTTGGAAAAGCAAGAAACAAAATGTGGTGGCATTCTCTAGTGCTGAAGCTGAGTACCGGGCTATGAGAAGACTCACCACTGAATTAATGTGGCTAACGATGCTTCTTAAAGATCTGGCAAGATAGATTACTACACTTATCACAATGCATTGTGATAATCAGGCAGCCATTCACAATGCATCCAACTCAGTGTTCCATGGAAGGACCAAGCACATTGAAGTTATTTGTAAAGTCAGGAAACAAATACAGCTTGGAGTGATCTTACCTTGCTATACAAGAAGCTCAGATCAATTGGCCGATGTCTTTACTAAGGCTGCCAGTTTGAAGACGTATGAATTTATGCATAGAAAGCTTGGCTTGATTGAGCTCTTTCAGCCTTGTCTTGAAGACCCTAGGATGTGATCATTCATACTCTTTTTCCTCATGCTTTGATTTTTATCAAGAGGTTTTGCGAGCTGAGGTTTTAACTAGGTGAATAGTCACAGTTCCAAGATTTACCATTAATCTCAAATGGTTAAGCTTGAGGGGGAGTATTAAATTGAGAAGAGACTACTTGAGTTGAGTTACAAGTCTGTCCGTATAGTGAAGCAAAACATCCTTGGCGTGCAATACAAGAGAGTGTGAAAGATTGGACGCCTCTCCTATGAATCCATATTACCGTTACTCAAGCATCTTCAAGAAGCAACTTGCTCTCTTAGCCGTTTAAGGATTGTGACTAAGCTAAGTCACATGTGGAGCTAAGGCACAATACCGTTATGTGCTGTCCCTTTCAAGACGTGGAGTTATCCTCTCTTGCTCACATCCACAAAAATCTTTTTCATTCTTTTTGTAGCTATATTAACGTTTGTCTAGTTATAGCCTCCTGTATACAATCGTAAGGATTAAATTAAAAATTCTAACTCATTTCTTCCATCTAAATCCTAAAATGGATTCATAGTTGAAAAAGAAATTATAGAGAAAATTTTGTTTTAATATACAATTATAAAAAGTGGTGACCGTGGCGAAAAAGACAAATCGGAGGTTCTAGGCATTGAGACGAGTTGATCCCCAGTAGTCCCGTCTAGTTCCGCGGAATTCCGTATAAACCCACATATAAAAAACTATACTTTTTTTTAAAAAAAACTTGTTTTCGTATATTATTAAACAAAAACCAAATATTGTTATGATAGATCTGTAAAAATAGAGTGAAAATATTTTTTTTTTAAAATGAAAGAAAATGCTGATAAGAAAACTTGCTCGACGGCTGCGTGGTATTAGGTTTGCAGACTCAAAAAGAAAGAAGACGAGAATGAAAAGACAGTTCTACCCTTCATCCAAACCAAAAATAACAGAAAAAAACTCGCCAAAATGATAATCAAAGCATTCGAACCCGGGTCTGTAAAGGTATGTAAAAGACTAAGCCACTACACTAAGTCGATATCTGTTGTAACATATCGCGAAATATAATATATAAACAATGTTGTATAAAAGTCCGAAAATTCATTCCCGATTAATCCCCGATTAATCTCCGATTTTCCCGTAACTCGCTAGACCCACACTCACTGCCCGATTAACGTCTCACGAATTCCCAAACACAGATAAATGTTAAATAGAAATTGTTAAATTTGTTCATATATCTTATAATTATAATATCAACATCTTAAGTTTTTAATTTATTTTTTTGGTCAACTAACTTATATATAATATTATGTTAAATAAATTTTACGATTTTTAAATATTTTTTTTTTTTTATCACCCACTTATAACCACAAAATTAGAAAAAAAAATCAGAGTTTTATTTTGAAAGGTCTAGAAAGATACAAACAGTACACAAATATTTTATGAGATTATTGTCAAATATAAACGCAAAAAAAAAACTACTAGCAAATAAACCAATCTTATATGCAATAAAGCAATCTTATATACAATGGTGGAACATTCTCTCCTTATACCAAAAAAAATTATACCAAAATTCATGATTTTTATGATTTATAAATAGAGACTACTCTCGTTTCATTTGGATATAGGAAAAAAACGATATTATTACTAAAAGAAAATAAATATAAAATAAAAATAGTACGGTAAAGTGTTGAATTTTATTTCAACTAAACTATTGTAGAGTTTAAAAACTAAGAAGGTGTTGAATTATTAGGTAGAAGAAAGTGAAGATGATGTGGAATGCTTAAAGGTAAAAAGTAGGATGCTGAATCAGCATTTAACAGAATAGATAACTAACTGTCAATTAGGATACATATTATTTTCAGGAGTTTGATCTCTTCGTATTTGATTTATTGGATCGATAGCTAACTGTCAATTTGAATTCAGATTATGTTGAAAATAATCTTCCCAACAAAATTTAGTAGAGTTTCAAGACATGTATGTGTTATCATATGTTGTGATTTTATGCACATGCTTTAGGATTCAAGAAAATAAAAATTAAATCTGTTTTTCAGTGAAGTTTAATAGGACCGTAAGATTGTATATTTAATCATTTTTGTTGTCTCGGAATGCCATGTTATCTCTGTATAGCTCCCATTTTATCCTGGGTATGTTCTCCCTCTTCTTACTCTTGAACGTTTTGGTTTTCTAGCTCTTACTTCCAGCTCTGGCACAAAGTGATTGGTCAAACATAAAAAGATTGTGCTTTGTTCACCAAAATAGAAGTCAATGGAATTGCCATAAATCAGGCCTGCTCATAAACCAAGAAGGAAACCTATGACCCTCTAACAACGGTTAGGACAGTGGTTTATCCAGAGAGTGAACTTGGTCTTACTCGACTAAGAAACATGTTAGGAACTTTCATTGCGCAAATTTCATCTGCAAATCTTCATCAGACCATTTTTCGGTCTGTAAAAGTGACACCAGTTAGCTTACCTATTTGATTCAGTTTCATTCGTTCTGCCTCACAATAAATTAAAACCTCATGTTCCACCAAGTTTCTGTGTTAATGTGTTGGCATATATTGCATATTTGGGCCAAGGCATTATGTAGGCATATATTGCACATTTGGGTTGGGGTATTACTTTCCTTTGGTAACTACAAATATAATTCTTGGTAGTAAGGACACGAAGGAACTGGGAATTTGTAATTTATGTCCTACTCACGTTTGTGTAGAACCGTTCATTGTCATTTTGAAAGTTTGAAGAGCTTTTCGATTTCTTAATTTCGATGTTTTACAGTAAAATATATCAGTTGGGTTTTGTCTTAAAATGGAGTTAAGCGTAATAAAGATTCAGGACAAGCTGATATTGTTTAGTTCCGAAAAAGGAGATATATAAAAGAAAATTGAGTAAAGATCAAGTTTGGAACGTATATGGATTTGGACAGATTCCGAAAGAACAAGTTTGGATCCAAATTTATAAGTAATCACAAATAGAGCTTCTAAGTTAGGCTATTTGCAATATTGTTTTATATAGCAATATTTCTTTTAAGGGTTAACTAGGTAGAAAATGGAATATAAGATTATAATTAGGTGTGTAGACAATAAATTTTTTATTTGCAGGCGCTGTCATTTCGAACATGAGCATATTACCGAAATGGGTCGCTGACTATGGTGAGTTATATCGTACGAATATCATCGACATATATTGTCCCATCATTCCCCGAAAATTAAAACAAAACCCTATAAAAAATAGGAGCAACAAATGGCCAGTCCCTAGATGAATCTGCACCAAGTGTTTGTGTTGTCAGTCGGCGCATTAATTATGAAATCTCTTCGAGATTTCATCTTAACTTACATATACAACATCTCCGATAATGAAGTTAGCATATATATATACGTTTAACCGGATGAATAAAAATCGTCGGTGGCTACAAAAAAAATCTCCAATTCACAAGGAAGTTCGCCTTCTTTCCGAGAATCTCTATAGGGTCCTGTATTAATTTGAGTTGTCCATACCCACCTGAAAAGGTATGCTTTCTCCTTCCTTATACACGTATGTTCTTTTTGTCTAGTTTAAGCTATTTATTACACTTGTCTCTATTTGGAATGATTTTTTCATATATATTATTCTTTATTCGGGCGACTAAACCTTTAAATATATATATCCGAAGGAATCTCGAACTTGTCTGTGTTAAAGTTGACAGATCTCTTACATTTTGGAACTATATTCCCCATACCCGACTTTCTTATGGCTATCTCTCTCTGTAACTCGAACCTTCAGCTTGGCGATTGGAAGAAGTCTCGTACCGGAGAATGGGATTTCGTCTCAAATCAGTCAGATCTGGGATATGGAGCAATGCTCAGGACTGATGAAACTTTCAAATCTCTCATGGGAATCGTCAGGCGTCGTTACCTGTTAGAGGAGAGTACTCCCATCGTGCTTACATATCAATTTCCTGAGTGGATGCTTGTGATGGATGGAAAAAAGACTCAACCAATCTCTATTCTTTCCACCCCCGATGTTGAGCTCATGATGAGTATCCGAGAGTGGTACCCGGAGGTAACAGTCTGTGTAACTGCCGGGAGCGAAGCAGTTGCATCCTATCATTTCCAGTGCAGGTCAACATTTGCTGTTGGCGGAACCTCATACAACGTCGGCTTTGCCGATGGAAGCTCATCATCCACACTGTTTGCCGGTAAATAATGGTGTATGCTATCAAGTCGTGTTCATTTGTACTTGATAAAACCGATGAAATAAACATATTCAAATTTCTTTTATTCTGCCTTTCAAGATTTATTCTCAAGCGGAATAATGGAAGCTAACCAGTCAGTTCTTGAAGAAATTTTCACTAAAGAAAAGATGGTAGTTATTCACAGGGTTTACCTAGAGATAAACCAAGCAAGGGGAGTTGCATCTGCAAGTGTTCAAGAACCGATGACCCCACCCCCTCCAGTGATACATATCGAAGATGACGATATGAATCATACAACTGAACTTATTACTCAGGCGCCAAATCCCTCAAACACATTACAAGGTGTAGAGATAACTACTTTTGTTACAGTTACATATTATGTAACAGCTAACCATAACATTAGTTGTATGGTTTGTTCAGTATGTGTTGACCGTTTAATTTGATCGTAGGTGGACAAGTCAGAGGCGATGCAATCCACGTTGATCTGAACAACCCGCCACTGAGCGAGCCTACTCTTACACTGGGTGATGGTACATCCGCTTTGGCTCACATTGGCCTCACGTGTGGAGGAGTGGACGACACGATGGGTTTTTGGAATGGGATAATGAATGACAATGCTTCAACTCAGCGTAATGGTGACCCAGATCGCGTCAATACAGAGGATGGTGTGCACATGGAGATTGACATCGCCGTCACTCCGGTTCTTACACAGGTTGAGAACTTTCCTGTTAACGATGATGGATCTAGCACCGGATCTTCAGCTAATATCAACTCCCCTGTCCGCCTGAACTCTGAGAACGAGGTTGTGCCTCCCTCGGCCAACGTTGACCCAATTGTCTCATCGGCTATTTCTGACGCCGCCCAAGGTTATATAGCTTTCCCTTTTTCAGATATGTACATATAGACGCTAATATAGTAATCAAAGTATTGTCTTTAACTTTCTCGTAAATGGTGTTACTGATGCAGTTTTTCCGGATATAGGCCAAAATGACATCGTCCCATCTGTTCGTTTGACCCTTGGACCATGCACAACAGTCTCTCCAACCGTTGCACCACATGCGACCATTCCAATGGACTCTGAAACCGAAGAGAGTGATGACGCTGGTGGGTCTTACCCTTAAGCTAAAGAATCGTACTCTTATGAATATTGTAATATAATGAACGTTGAAGCCCATATGTTTTACTGATGACTCCGGGGTATGTTTATGGGAGTGTTGCAGTTATTTAAATGGGTGCTAATTATTTTGTTAACGGTGTTGCTGCCCATATATTTTACTTAATCACAATTATTATGATTTTGGGGTGTGTGATTGAGTTATCTGTGTGGGTTAACTTATAATGTTACCGGATATATATTTTGTTAGTTGCTACTTATGTCGTTAACCAATGTTTAAAACCTGATATGAAACAAACTGCCTTTAGCAAACACTTGATGTTGGATAATCTAATAATTTTGTATAACCATCTGTTTCGAACATCTTAATATGTAGGAGAAAGAGCCATCAATCCTGCCGAATTATTCGTAGGAATGGTATTTAAAAACAGAGAAGCATTTAAGCTGCATATTGCTTTGTACGCAATCGACAATAAATTCTGATATCGTCGCCCGCGATCAACACCGGATGGAATGGTGATTCAATGTACCAGTCTAGCATGTCCATTGTGTTCGAGTTACGGGTTCTGCGATGTTTGAGTTACGAAAGATCACCCCAATCCATCAAATGACCATTGATGACCGTACCGGCTATGAAAAACAAGCAACAACATCTGTGATCGGTGCGGTATTGACGCCAAGGTTTGCTGGACCAAATAGTGGACCTCGTCTAAATGAAATTATCGGAATGATGCAAGGAGATCATGATGTCCGAATATCATACTAGAAGGCTTGGAGGTCCAGGGAGATGGTTATTGACTCAGCAAAAGGATCTTGTGGGGAATCGTATACAACCCTACCTACGTATCTGAACAACTTGGTGATGTCAAACCCAGGTATGCTGGTCGATCTGCATACTGAGACGACAGAAAATGTTGGTGACCGTTTCAAGTACTTGTTCTTCGCATTGAACACATCGATCAACGGATATAAGTACATGTGTAAGGTCGTTGTGGTCGACGGCACACACTTGAAAGGAAAGTATGCAGTGTGTCTGCTCACTGCCTCTGCACAAGATGGAAATTTTCAAATCTTCCCCCTCGCTTTTGCAATTGTTGATAGTGAGAATGACAAGTGTTGGGAGTGGTTCTTCAACAAATTATCTGAATTTGTCTCTGATGGAGATAACCTCGTATTTGTGTCTGATCGCCACACATCGATATATTATGGATTGAGCAAGGTATTCGTGTTACCTATCTGTTTCTAATTTCCAACTTTCCGATTCTTCTAAACATTGGTTAACAATTATATTAACGGGCGATATATATAATGGTTGTCAAATCGTCTGTTTTTGGTTAATAGTAAAATTAACCATTAAAACTAATCAGATTTAAATTTAAATTTTGATACAGGTATATCCAAAGTCTGTGCATTGCGCTTGTGCCGTGCACCTAAAAAGAAATATTTGCACATATTTCAAAAACAGTCATCTCGGATATCTCGTCACCATAGCTGCCAGAGCTTTCAAAATGGCTGATTTCTATTATATTTTCATGGAAATGAAGAATATGGATTCCAGCTGTGCGGATTATTTGCTGAGCATTGGCCTGGAACACTTGTCTATATCACATTTTCCAGGGGACATGTATAATATCATGAGCTCGAACATTGCCGAGTCTTGGAATGCGGTCTTTCGAGAAGCAAGAGAGTATCCAATTGTCCCATTGGTAGAATATAATCGATCAAAGCTCATGAGCTGGTTCTGCAATCGCCGAGACGATTCCAAGTGTGGATCCGAGACCATTACACCACGGATTATGGAGGCTTTAGCTGGAAGCTTTGTAAAGAGTGGTGGTTATAATGTCCAGAAAATAAACCCAACAGAGTACGAAGCCCGAGATAAGAATGGATTAGCATTCCATGTGCTGATAAGTCATGCAGTTGTTTTGAGTTCCAGACTATGAAAATTCCATGCTCTCACGCAATAGCTGCTGCCATTAAAGCTAAGGTCCGTGTTGATTCCCTCGTAGCGGATGAATACAGCATCAACCATCTTAAAGCTGCATATGAAGGGCATATATATCCTGTTATAGAAGACGGTGAAGTATCTGAAGTGACAGCTGTCATATCCGGACTTACCTTGTACCCTCCACTCACGCGTCATCCACCGGGTATGCCACGAAAAAGGTGTTTCTTGTCACGTGGAAAATTTACTGTTAGATGTAACCAATGATACTGGTATATATAACACTTGCTACCAATCTAACATTTACACTATCTATACTTTCAGAAGAAGCGGACGTTGAGAACAATATGCAGCAGATGTAACAAACTGGGTCACAATCCGGCTACCTGTAAGATGTCAATATAGGTGGTCGGACTACCTCTGATATATCGCACCAAAGGAGGCTAGGTTACAATTCGGCAAGGTGTATGCAAGACTGGTGGTTAGTGCAACTGGGGCATCAATTATTATGTTTAATAAATAATATTTTCCCAGCAACGGATGAGGCAGGTTTTAAACAAATGTAACCGTATGTTATAAATAAAAAAATGAACTCCTTTGGTTTATTACTATCGGATACCCACATACATATATCACTCAAACACATAAACACCACGAAAGCGTATGACACACAAACAACATTGGTTGGTTAATAATTTTTTTGGTCGGTTAATATTCCTTTTTGATGGTTAAATGTTTGTTATATATCTAAAGTTAACACCAATGTTACACAAGGAAAAGTCTTTAACACTGTCTGGTTAATAATGGGATTGACCGGTTAATATTCCATTTAGTTGGTTACATGTTTTCTTATGCACATCAAAGTCCTCACTAGTGTTACACAAACAAAATTCAATAACACTGGCTGGACTT
>KE153603.1:33171-55102 GCA_000411075.1 Sisymbrium irio | reverse complement strand
TGACTCTTGACTCATAACTAACTTATATGAATATGACATTGTTTTATACGAGATTTGATTATACTTCAACACTCCCTCATAATTATATCTCTGGCTTCACTCTAAACTTTCTGCTGAGATTTTCGAACCTTGAGACACTTAATGCTTTTGTAAGACTATCTGCAAGTTGGTCTTCGCTTTTGCAATACTCCATTTCAATGAGTTCTTTGTGTCTAGCTTCTCGTATAAAATGATATTTGATTTCTATGTATTTTCGTTCTTCTATGCTGTATTGGATTTTTTCCAATCGCTATTGCCAATTTATTGCCACATAAGATGGGAATGCTTTCGTCAGACTTCAGTCCAAATTCTTTCAAAAGTCTTTGTAACCACACGGCTTGGTTTGTTGCTGCACATACTGCAATATATTCTGCTTCTGCAGTTGATTGCACCACTGTTTGCTGCTTACTTGACTGCCAACAAAACATAGCCGACCCAAGACTAAAAACATACCTTGATGTGCTTTTCTTGTTTTCAGTAGAACCACCCAATTCACTGTCCGAGTAGTCTATCAGTCTCGGTGTCTCCACACTTGTAAAAAATACTCCAAAGTTTAATGTTCCCTTGACGTAACATAACACCTTTTTTGCTTCTCGATAATGCTTCATTTGTGGTGATGACATATATCTTGACAGATAAGAGCTTGCATACATTATATCAGGTCTTGATGTACACAAATACAGAAGTCTTCCAACAATGCTCCTGTACTTAGTTGGATCTCCAAATTCTTTGTCATCATTTTCTATTCCTTTTCCTTTTCCTTGTTGTGTAAGCGGAGTGCTTACACTTTTGCTCTCTTTCATGCCAAACTTTAAGTTTGTTTGCGTATTTCTCTTGTGAAAGAAATATGCCGCTATCGTCTTGAGTTATTTCCACACCCAGAAAGTACTTCATTAATCCGAGATCTGTCATCTCGAATTCGTTCTTCATATTTTCCTTGAATGTGTTGATGAGATGAACATTGCTTCTTGTGATGACAATATCATCAACGTACAAGCAAACGATCAACACATCTTTTCCTTGCTTCATGATGTATAAAGCTGCATCATTCATACTTCTTTCGAAATCATTTTCAATGAAGTATGAATCTATTCTTTCATACCATGCCCGTGGGGCCTGTTTTAATCCATACAAGGCTTTGTATAACCTTAACACCTTTTCTTCCTTTCCTTCGATCACAAACCCAGGTGGTTGTGTGATATAAACTTCTTCTTTAAGTTCTCCATTTAAGAACACTGACTTTACGTCCATTTGGTACAATCTCTACTTCATTTGAGCTGAATATGCAAGTATGGATCGTATTGTATCATGCTTTGAAACCAGGGCAAACGTCTCGAGGTAGTCAACTCCATATTCCTGAGAAAAACCTCTTGCGACTAATCTTGCCTTGTGTTTGATTGGATTGCCGCTTGCGTCTGTTTTGACCTTCTTCACGCTTATCACAATCTTCTCTTTTGGCTTGACTACTAGTTTCCATGTATTGTTCTTTTCAATCATTCCTATTTCTTCATTCATCGCTCTTCTCCATTATTTACTAACACAAGCTTCATCGTAGGTTTTGGGTTCTTCATGTGCATGAAAACAAACTTCTATCATTTGAGCCGTTCTTTCAATCTCCACTCTTGGTGCGATTTGCATGATCTCATTTATGGACTTGTACTTCTTTGGTGGCTCAGAAGCATCTCTCTCTTGATCATTGTTGAGCTCACCATCTTGAATGAAAACAGGAGTGGGGATATTTTCAGTTTGAAATCTTGATGTTTGTTTGTCATCCATCGGCAAAACAAAACTTTTATTCACTTCTTCTTCTCTATCCTAATACCACTTCTTATTTTCTTCAAACTCCACGTCTCTTGATACTTCAATCTTTTCATTCTCCAAGATGAAAACTCTATAGTCTTTGGATTGATTGCTATAGCCAATGAAGATTCCACGCTTTGCCTTAGCATCTAACTTTCTTCTTTTCTGATCTGGTATGTGAACGTAACATATGCTTCCAAATATTTTAAAATGTGACACATTGGGCTTGTGTCCACACCATTTCTCTATTGGCTTCAGATCATCTTCAATTGCTTTTGATGGTAGACGATTCTGCAGGTAATATGAGGTGTATACCGCGTCTGCCCATAACTTGATCGGTAAGCCTTGTTCAACAAGCATTGTTCTTGCCATCCCCACGAATGATCTATTCTTCCGTTCTGCAGCCCCATTTTTCAATGGTGAATAAGGCAATGTAACTTGCCTATTGATTCCTTCTTCCTCACAAAATCGGTTGAATTCTACTGAAGTGAATTCACCACACCACCTCCATCGGATGTTAACGTCTTGATGGTACTATCTGATTGTTTCTCGATCATTGCTTTGAATTTTTTAAATACTGAGAAAGTCTCAGATTTTTTCTTTATGAAGTATACCCAACACATGTGTGTATAGTCATCCAGAAACAACAGAAAGTAACGGCTTCCATCGAGTGAGTGATGCTACATCGGTCCGCATACGTCCGTATGCACAATCTCCAGCTTTTCTCTTGTCTTTGTTTGGGATTCTTTTGGAAAACTTTTGCGTGATTGTTTTCCAAGATTGCACGCCTCACACATTTCCTTTTCACTTTAAACTTTGGTAACCTTTTTATCAATTCGTTGTCTTGCATTTGTTGTGGTCGTTTGTTGCCTACATGACTAAGTCTCTTGTGCCATCTTTCCATTTCCTCTTGCTCACTAGTATTCATGGCTTCTTTTTCTACTGCGCTTAACTTGATTCTGAAGTTCTTGTAAGTCATTGGAATATTCATAATCTTCTTGCTGTTTGCATCTAGAATGATGCATCTCTTGCCTTGAAAACATACATGATAGCCGCTTGATATAATTTGGGGAATACTGAACAGATTTTTCTCCAAACTAGGCACTAAAAAAACATTTTTTATGATTTATTGCCACAGATTGTCATGACGGCAATATCTCCTTTACCGGCTGTCATGACTACGTCTCTGTTTCCAACTTTTATCGGCACCTTGATACTTCTATCGATCATAGAATAGTATCTCTCTTCTTTGGTCATATGATTAGTGATTATCTATTAACCAAATGTCCTTACTTGATGTTGTTGTTTCTTCTTCATTTGCACTGAACAACATATGATCTTAATCTGAGTCTTCCTCTTGGAGACTTACGTGCGCTCTGCCTTTTGGTTTTGAGCGACACGTATTTGAGTAGTTGCCGATCTTAGCACAATTGTAATACTCCTTGTTACTCCTTTGATTCTTGACATGATCGTTTTTCTTCAATTTCTTCCAACACTCATTTTCTGTGTGGTTGCTTCTCTTGCAAAACTCACACCACTTCATGCCTTGCTTGATACGGCTCTTGGTGCTGTCTCGTTTGAAACCGGAATCTCTTCCTTTTGTGCGAGCATTAAATGCTCCTTCATTTGTTCTTCCTTCTCTTGCAGATACTCTTGCTTCATGTGTCTTCGAAATACCAATCAGCTCTGTCATCGTTAATGAAGTCAAGTCGCGAGTTTGCTCTAAAACGCTAACAATGCTGTCGAACTTGGCTGGAAGAGAGATAAGTATCTTCTGTATGAGTTGAGAATCGGTTTTCTTTTCACCATGATAAGTTAATTGATTTTCCAAAACAATTAACTTATCTGTGAAAGTTTTGATTTCTTCGTTATCGTACATCTTCAAGTTCTCGTATTCTCTATGCAGGGATTGAAGTTTAACCAAACGAACTTGAGGAGAGCCTTGACACTCAGCCTTTAGTGCATCCCATGCCTCTTTTGATGATGATGCTGCTGTAATATGTGAAGATTTGATCCGTAACGGCAGTTTGCAGAATTTCCAATGCCATCTTATCATTCGTTGTTGCTTCTTCTCTAAGCAATTTATCCCTTGCTGTTTCAGGGGTTTCTTCAGTTCGTACAGGTACAACCGGTATGCCTTCTTCAACCACGGACCACAGTTTTCTGGTCCTGAAAATGGTTGCCATCTTGATGCTCCAAAAGTCATACTTCTCCCCATCGAAGATATGGATCACTTGATGTGAAGAGCCTTTCATTGTCTCCTGTTATTTTGTGATAACGTATGCGAATTCCTTTTGTTGATTTTTCTGGTGACTCTTATGATGATTCATAAACTAGTGCTTCCTCTTTTTGTCCTCTTAATCGTAAAGCTCTGATCCATGTTGGTGTTGGGATGATTTTACGATTGTTGCAGAAGATAACATAGTATGAATGTAATCAAAGTTTTATTACTTCAATTGTATTTTACTCGGTTGTGTTACAGAAAACAGACTCGATCTATATTTATACTTAATGAACCATTGTGATGTAGAAACATGACTCTTAGACTAAAGGACACAACTTAACAACTTCTGACTCTTGACTCATAACTAACTTATATGAATATGACATTGTTTTATACGAGATTTGATTATAATTCAAATTCTCATGAACATATGCATCGGATCACAACGAGTTCTTGTTTTCTCATATTCCGACACAGCTAAGCATATATCCAAGACTCATGAACCTGATTTTGCTTTTAAATTCGTGTTTGTTCTGACGTAATGCTATACAAAAGCCCAAAATTCCAATTACAATTAACTAATACTTTACATGATTTAGCACAATAAAATCCAGAATTGCATATCATTTTAATTAATTAAAGAGGAAAAAAAATCAAAACTACAAAAAAGCAGCTAAAATTTGAAATTTCTGTGAATATGGCTGAATATCTTGTGTATTATTAACGATGATACAAGAATATATATATTACAACGGATTAGGTTAAGAAATCCTAAAGGAAGATACACAAATATTGTCATATATCTAATATAGAAGATTATCTTTATCCGTAACATTCCCTCTAAAGTTGGAGCGTGCAAATTATAAACGCCCAACTTGCACATTAAGTACTTGAATTGGTGCTGACCAAGTGCTTTCGTAAAAATTTCAGCATGCTGTTCATGAGTACGAACATGAGAGGTCTGAAGCTTTCCAGCAGTTATGAGATCTCGAATGAAACGACAGTCAGATTCTATATGTTTACTGCGTTCATGAAACACTAGATTAGAGATTATGTGAAGAGCAGACTTGCTGTCACACACGAGTTTCATAGGTTGCAAGTGAGGAACGCCAAGAAATTGAAGCACTTCTTTAACCTACATAAGTTATTTACACGCCATAACCATAGCTCGAATATTCGGCTTCAGTCGAAGAGAGAGAGACTGTTTTCTGTTTCTTTGTTTGGAGAGTCACTATGGAGGACAAAGTAACCTGTCAAGGAGCGCCGAGTCAAGGGACACGTCGCCCAATAAGAGTCGCAGAAAGCCGTAAGTTGCAGAGAATATTTTAAAGACAGAATTATCCCCTGTCCAGGACAGCCTTTGAGATAACGGACCAAATGAAGAGCAGCATTCCGATGATCATAGAGTCGTGTTTTCATAAACTGAGAGAGGATATTAACTGCGTAAGAAATTTCTGGCTTGGTATGAGTAAGGTAGAAAAGCCGACCAACCAGATGACGATACTGAGCAACATCACGATGTGGAGAACTCTTTGAGGAAGCCAGTTTATGATTATGTTCAAGAATAGTTTCTGCAGGACGACAACCCGATATACCACATTCATCAATGACATCTAAACAGTACTTTCTCTGAGACAGAAATATGCCGTCAGGACCACGAGCAACTTCAATCCCTAAGAAGTATTTCAAAGGACTGAGATCTTTCATTTTGAAACATTGACTTAGATATTCCTTGAACTTGATAATAAAAGAGGGATCATTTCCACAAATGACAAGGTCGTCGACACAGACAATGATGTGGAGAACAGTTGATCCGCGAATATAAACGAAAAAGGAGTAGTCTTTCTTACTTTGGACGAAACCATATTTGAGAAGTGATTTAGACAGTTTTTTAAACCAGCATCGAGGAGCTTTCTTGAGACCGTAGATAGATTTCCGGAGTTTGCAAACCAGAGAAGGCTCATTCGTCTTGAATCCCGAAGGTGGTTTCAGATAGATGTATTCTTGAAGCTAACCATGAAGAAATGCATTGTGGATGTCCATTTGATGCAATTCCCAGTTCTTAGCTGCCGCAACCTCAAGAACAAGACAAACTGTCTGCATCTTGATAACAGGCGCAAAGGTTTCATTAAAGTCAATACCTTCTTGCTGATGGTTCCCCAACGCGACAAGACGAGCTTTGTAGCGTTCAATTGTTCCGTCAGATTTGTAATTAATATGAAAACCCATATTGAGCCGGTTGCTTTGGCACGCGGTGGTACGTTGGTTTGATCCCAAGTCCGTTGATCTCCAAGAGCATCAACTTCAAAACTGACTGCATCACGCCAACTTTATCTTTTATTGTTTGAGTGTATGAAGACGGAGCGTCGGAAAGACTTACATCAGCCATGTAGCGGTTATAGTTCTCAGAGAACCTTGCACAAGAGACAAAGTTAGCAAGAAGGTAAAGACACGTACCAGAAGAAGCCAAAGAAGACTCAGCGAAGAGAAGATGGGGGTTTATATCAACTTATGTTGCATAAGTGAAGTAAGGCTCAAGTAGCACATAGGGCTTACGTTGACGAAGACCACGACCAAGATTTTCTGGCTGAGGAGGAGCAATCGGAGACAGTGATAAATCAGTAGTAGGAGAAGGCAAGATAACAGGGGTAGGAAGCGGAGAAAACGGAGGAGTGATAGTCACCAAAGGAGAAGATGGTTCTACACTCCCCCTGTTTGGTAGCTCCGGGAGAAAACTTTGACTGAACAAGGGAGAGTCATCATCAACAAACATTGCAATAGTTGTGTGGAGAAGGGGGAGAAGCGGTGGCATTTGATGAATGCGGTGAAGCTTGTGGAAATTCTGTTTCTTTGAATACAATGTCGCGAAAGACAAAGAATATGTTTGTTTCAATGTCCAAAACACGCCAACCTTCTTGGCCATCAGGATATCCCACGAAGATGCAATGTTTACTACGATCTTCGAATTTGTCTTTAATTGAGGAATGTTTCTTTGCAAAGCATAGAAAGCTGAAGACGTGAAGGTGATCATATATAGGAAGTTTGTGGTGAAGTAGCTCGTTTGGTGACTTTCCTCCAATAAGTGGTGTCGGAGTTCTGTTGATTAAATATGCTGCAGTAAGAACGCTTTCTCCCCAAAAAAGATGTAGGAAAGTTGCCTTGAAAAAGGAGAGTACGAGCCATATTGAGTATATGCATGTGCTTGCGCTCAACACGACCATTCTGCTGAGGGGTTTAGACAAAAGAAGTTTGGTGAAGTATTTCTTTGCTGGCAAAGAATTGACGAAGCCCTATGAATTCCACACCATTGTCACTTCGGAGGATTTTTACGTGTTTGTTAAATTGTTTTTTAACAATCGCAACAAAGTTTTGTAGAATGGAAGATACTTTGCTTTTGGTGAGCATGAGATGTGTAAAGACTGCTCTGGAATAGTCGTCAACTATAGTTAAGAAGTACAGTGTGCACCACAAGAGGAAGCAAGTTGATACGGTCCCTAGTGAATTAAAGAAAAAAACACTCTTCTACTTTATTAAGACTTTCAGAAAAAAAAAAACACCTCTTGTTTGTTTTCCACGAATGAAAACAGCACAAAATCCTGAAGATCATTGCTACTACTACTACTAATATCGCCTAATGACTGAAAGAAGCTTGATAAGACTGCTCTTGAGGGATGACCCAGCTGGAGATGCCATAATGCCTTGCTGTTGACTCGCTCAACTTTGTTTGCAATGGCTGAAACCATTCCTCTCAAGTGATAAACCCCGTTCTTCTCTTCACCAGCTCCACTCAGCATCTTCGAAGTGTGGTCCTGTATCATGCATAACTTGTCAGTAAACATGGCAAAGCATTCTAAATCTCTTAGTAAACGCGCAAGAGCAATGAGTGTGCAGTTGAGATCGGGACAAATAACACGCGAGTGAGTTTCATTGTTTCTTCGAGAAACAGAGTTCCTTCTTTTGTAGCAAAAGTATGTTTTCCATTTGGAAGAACTACAACATTATTGGGAATAACCTGAATACCATCAAGTAAATCAAGGAAGCCGGTCATATGATGAGATGCTCCAGAGTCCAATAAGAAATCAATGCAATGAGTAAGCTGACGATGGCATTCCAATCATCTTTGCTTACTCCGGGACTGTCTGACTGCTCTGCATCAGACTGAAGCTGATCATTGTTTGCTCTGTAGGTGTAGCAACGGCCTCGAACTCTTCCTCGAGTGCTGTGATGACGTCTCCAACCACGATTGGATTCAAACTGACGATTGGAGTCGCCATAATTCTCACTATACCATTCAGGAACACTGTGGAGTTTAAAGCAAATATCCACACTATGATTTGTTCTGCCACAGTGAGTACACGGACTAACGTTGTTGACCCTTGTGACAGAAGCAATTGCATTGACACCCGATTGGACTGCAAAGCCAACATAGTCAAATTTTCTTCTTTACTACGTGCAATAGTGATATGTCGTCCTTCATAGATGATCTCAGAATAAATGTTATCGAGGTTGAGATCCTTTTCTCGACTGAGACGACAAAGAATGTTAGTTTGAGTAGTTCCAAATTTTCCAGCATCAAGACCCATCAAAAATTGGTGAATACGCTCATGGTCACGTCTTTTGATGTGCTTTAACCGTTGAGAGCAATCTATATTGTCACAGCAGCAGGAGAGAAGAGGCTCGTAGTCATCAAGATCATCCCACATGATCTAGAGTTTTCTAAAATAATCAGCAACAGCTTGACCGTTTTGCTGACATGAAACGATGTCCGCCTTGAGTTCATGAATACGAGAGGCATTACCAACAGAAAAATGATTCCGAAGATTTTCCCACATGACTCTTGCGTTATCAAAAAAGGATATTGATTTCTGAACTTGTGGATCTAGACTGGCGTAGATCCAGCCAACGAGCATGGAATTTGCCTGAAGCCATCTAGAGTAGTCAGGAGATGTAGGTGATGGCTTAACAAGAGATCCATCAATGAAGCCAAGCTTCTGTTTAGCTTGACGATTTTTCGAGTGAATTTTTGCCCAACGTTCTTAGTTCTCTCCGTTTAACAACATATGAGTCAGAGTTTGATGAGGATGGTCCGAGGGGTGAAGGTAGTAGGGTAATGCGGTAATCACATCTTTATTAGTTGGGACAATAGCCCCATCTTTTTCAAGTTGACCTGCCATGAATGCAGTGTTTGAAGAACAAGATAGTTTGAGTAGAAGATGAAGACGAGAGATGAAAGATTTAGGGTTTTAGGTTATCTTATGTTTTGACAGTGCTGGTGTATCAATCAGAAGTGAAAGGTCGGGTGGAATAATGTGGCGATAGAGGATCTTCTGATATGGAACTCACGCTGGGGAGTCAGAATCAAAACGGCTCCTGGACGAGGCGGTTACATCAAACACATAACCTACAAAAACCTAACACTAGACAACATACGAGTTGGGATTGTGATCAAAACGGATTACAACGAGCACATGGACGATAAATTCATATTGGAAAGAGTTTGAGGTTCCTGCAACGATTGAAGCAGATGTGTGTGAGAGAGATTATGTTATGATAAACCGTGCATGAAAACTGATTAGCTTGATATTTTGATATGATGCGAGTTGGATTCTTGATCTGTGTTTTGACTAGGTCTTTAGATGAACTGATTCTTACAAATGAAGAAACGTTTTCAAACCACAAAGTTTGTTCCTCCTTACTTCCAATCTCCTAAATTTTGAAATTGGACCAAAATATCTTGGTTTTGTAATATTTTGTAATAATTTTTTTACAAAAAATTGAAACAATATCGAAGTAGAAGACATAGTCACAAACATTTTTCTATTTTCAAAATTAATAACACATCTAAAAACTTAAGGAAAGTATTCCAAATATAGTCAAGTAGAAAACTAAAGTAATTTAATTAGTTTTTAAAAAATAAATGAGAAACACAAACTAAGACTCAAATTAAAAAAATTATGAAAAATAAATACAAATAAATGAGGAAAAGTATAAACATAAAAAAATCAACATATAAAATACGCATAATTAATACTTTAGACTTCAGACTAAAAAGTAAAAACAAAAGAACCACATCAAATTGTTCAACAACAAAAAGACAACTAGATGAAAAGAAATGATATAGTAAAAAAAAAGTCAATAATATATGTTCACAACTTCTTAAAAACTCTAGGAAACATAACAGGAGATACAATCATATTGAGTTTCCCCAACAATAGAAAATTATTTAAAAAAGAAAAAAAGATATTATAAATCTTTTACAGCTGAAAGATAGAAAATACACCTAAAAATAAAACCAAAAAAAATTTGCAAAATAAATATAATTATTAACAAATTACTAAGACACAAAATTCATACACAAACATAATTTTTGTGTATGTTTTAAAAGAAGGTAAAAATATATTCCTATATATCAAAAATGAAAACAAAAGATACTAAGTCAATAACACAAGACCTATAATTTAGAAGGAAAAAAATCAATTTAAATTTGCTAAATTTTACAAGAAAGTGAAACCATCCCAAAAAATGAAATAAAAATAAAAATAAATAATATATAAAAAATTAATAAAAACCGCGATCAATGCTTAAAACTAAACGAAAACACATTGTTTAAATTCATAATATCTACGAAATATAAATATAAAGACACTAAACAACCCCCGCAGGACTGGACAGCTCATCTAATATTAATAATTACATATATTTTTTGGTTACCAAATCATTTCATAAAACATCATATAGTAAACACCTTAATAAGTATATGAAAATTAACAGCTCTTCTTCTTCTTCTTCTTCTTCTCCTCTCTATCTCTCTCACTCTTCTGCAACTTGCGGATAGGTTAAGAAACAACCGAAGAGGGAGATACAAACGACATACACATGTACACACGTTCTCAAGATACTTGGGCTGCCGTTTTACGATCGTTACAGTTTTTCATATGGACCACAACCATGGAAACTCAAGCAGAGTATCAATGCTGAAACAAGGTGTGATTGCAGGACTATTTAGTGAAGAGCTGAGAAGGAATGTTAATTTACCTGCCTTGGAAATTAAAGATGTTATAAAGAAAAGGTATAACATTGTTGTTCCCATGTCCAAATGTTACAGAGGACGAAGGATTGCATTGGACTCGATCTTGCAAGCACATGCAATTCAGTTTTCGAAGTTGTGGGACTATGAAGCTCAACTTATACAAACACACCCTGGTATCACAACTGACCTATGCACTGTACCTGTCAATGGAGGTCAGATGTTTGACTGCTTTTATATTTTTTTTCAAGAATTTTGTGATGCTTGGAAGGAGAACTGTAGACCTGTTATTGGCCTCGATGAATGCTTCTTAAAATGGGAGTTGACTGGTGATGTGATCTCAGCTGTTGGTAGAGATGCAGACAACAGACTGTTACCAATCGCATGGGCAGTGGTTCGAGGGGAAAACAAAGACACTTGGGGTTGGTTTATTAGTAAGGTGAAGGCAAACCTGAATTTGGGAGAAGGATACGGTTTAACCATTTTTCTGATAAGCAGAAGGTAAAAATAAATGTTATATGATTGCTTGTCTCGAATCTTTAAATATGTTATATGCTAATAATTCAAAAAATGTTTCTTAGGGGCTTGTTATTGCTATGGGAAAAGAACTTCCTAAAGCAGAGCATCGCATGTGTTCAAGGCATATATATGCCAATTGGAGGAAGACTTTCTCAAGGTCAGAATACAAAAATCTATCATGGGGAATTGCTTACAGCTATAACCAAGGGGAATATGATGACACAATGGATCTAGTAAAAGCGTATGATGCAGCTGCACATGTTTCTTTAGAAAACTTAGAACCAGAAAGATGGTGTAGAGCATTCTTCTCTTTGGTGTCTCGTTGTCATGATGTGCACAACAACTTGTCTGAAGCTTTCAATCGGATTATCAAAATAGCCAGAACAAAGCTGGTTATTAGCTTGTTAGAGGATATCAGAAAACAAGCAATGATCAAGAAGATTTTTAAAAGCAGACAAGTGTGACACCATACTCACACCAATCACAATGGCGATATTGGAGAAAGCACGAGTAGCCAACAAGCATTGATCAATGATAAAAACACCTCTAGTTTGTATGAGATAGACGATGGCACCTGTAATTACACAGTAAACATTGCAACACACCAATGTGGTTGTAGACGTTGGGATCTAACTAGTATGTGGGTTATTTCTAACTTAATCTAACACGTAGGTTGGATTTTTTTTTCGACGAAATTAGAATTATATTAAACATGAGTTAACAAAGTCGGAATACAAAGCAGGGCATAACCATCCTGGTGGATATATTCTATCTGAGAAAAAAGTGATTTGGTGGTCCTTGTCTAGCCAATAAATGTACGGGAACATTTGCGGAACGTGGTGAAAAAAATGAGATTGTGTACGGACATGTCGTGCACTTTGTCATTTAAAATGTTTAATAAGATAAGTTTATCCCCTTCGAAGCATGTCACATTCAAAACCCATTGTCCACATGTGAATTAAAGCCATTAATAGAGCTTTGCATTCAGCCTCTAGACTTGTACCAAATCCTAAATTTTTCTGAACCCCATAGTTTTGCATTACCACCGTGATCACGTACTATCCAGCCTCCAATAACTAATCTTGTATTGACATTGAAGGCAGCATCATAATTACATTTTAGGTGATTATAAGGAGGCCTTCTCCACCTTTTCATTTGTTCCGTACTCGTTAAAATCTCCTGTGCTTATGAGGGGAAATTTTGGTGATCAAGCACCGATGTAATCCATTCCACCATGTCTGCAATTGCTAAATTTACAATTATATTGAAACTTTCTGCTTGTTTTCTGAATATAATGTTATTCCTAGCCTTCCATATTCTCCACATTATCCAGTACGGAAGTAGCTTCTGTTGTTTTGACTGCTGAACTTCTCCTTGGATGTTAAGAAAGATACTTAGGTAATCGTCAATAGAGCCGTACATTTGTGAACTGTCAAAGTAGGGATGATTTGATCGTCTCCACACTTTTTAGATAGAGTGCAATGAAAGAACATATGACAAATAGTTTCAGAGGCAGAGCAACAACGTTGGCATGTATCATCAATTGCAATGCCCCTGGTAATAAACTGTTCTGCTGTCCCCAACGCCTTTGATGAGAATCGCCATAGGAAGTGTTTCAGTTTAGGCATTATAGGAAGTTTCCATATTTTTTGTTTCACTATTGGATCACCATGAGGAGTTGATGGAGTTGTATTCTCAAAATGAGGATTATGACGAGACAACCACTAACCTGATGAAACCGTATACACACCCTCTTTTGTATAATCCCATATTAGTTTATCAGGGGAAGTTATCCCTGATAAGTGAAGACTGCCAGCCAAAAGAGCGTCCTCATCCAAAAGCTGTGTAGACAGAGCATTTTGGTTCCATGTTCGTGATGATCCACACGTGGTTATTAACGAAGCGACAATAGGTGGATAATTGGTGTTAATTGGTACTTGCGGAGTTGCAGGTCTTGGTGGGTGAGCAGGCAACCAGTAATCTTCAAAGACACATATTTGTTGGCTATCTCCGACAATAAATCTTGAACCTTTCTTAAGCAAATCCAACCCACAGAGAATAAAAGCCCAACCGTATGATTGTTGTTTTCTGGGACGTGCCTCAAACAGATGAGAGTCTTTACAGTAACGGGCTTTATATAATCTTGAAAAAAGGCAATTGGGATGTTGAATCAGACGAGAAGCTTTTTTTGCTAATAAGGCATCGTTAAAAGAGCAAGATTTTTAAAGCCTAAACCACCCTCTTTTTTAGAATATTGCATTTTCTTCCATGCAATCCAAAGGATGCCTCTTGTTTGTTGTCTTTTTTTCCCACCAGAATCGCATTAAGATACTCTCAATATCACAGATGAAAGATGCAGGTAGCTTAAAACAAGACATGGAATACACAGGTGTTGCAATGCCAACATATTTAATTAGCACTACTTTCCCTGCAGGTGATAAATAACGCATACTCCATCCAGAAGTTCTTTGGTGTACACGATCCTTAATGTCATTGAACATGTCTTTCTTTTTACGACCAAATTGTTCTGGTAACCCCAAATACTTACCATTGCCACCATGTTTTCTATTCCTAAAATCTGTTTCAGCTTGTCTTGTTTATCTCCTTGAACCCTTGATCCAAATGTAATCATTGATTTGTCCTGATTAATCTTCTGACCCGAACAATGCTCATATATTTCAAACATCTCTTTCAAAGCTTTACAATTCGATTGGTTCGCACGACAGAAGAATAAAGAGTCATCAGCAAAGAATAATTGAATTACAGACGGAACCCCATTGCCAATTTTGATACCTTGGATACGCTTCTTACGAACTTGGATATCTAATAGATAGCTCATAATATCAGCACAAAGAATGAATAAGTATAGTGAGAGTGGATCACCCTGCCATAGACCTCGCTCCTGTATTAACACAGAAAACCATTTTTAACACAGAAAACCGAACAGAAGTCACAGCTGCAATTATCCAATTGATCCAAACCCGAGAGAATCCAAACCCCGTCAAAGTTGCTTCTAGAAAATTCCATTCTACCCTATCGTAAGCTTTGCTTATATCAGTTTTGATTGCCATATATGTCTGAGAAACTCGCTTCCTGGTCTTTAAAGAGTGTATAACCTCATGTGAAACTGATACATTATCTGTGATCTGTCTTCCAGGAATGGAAGTGGCTTATAAGTCTGACACAATATCGTTAAGTGAAGATTTGAGGTGCATAACTAGCAACTTTGATATGATCTTGTATAAGACATTGCACAATGAAATAGGTCTGTAATCTGATAGTGTTTTTGGGATTGTTATTTTTGGAATCATGCAGATGTTAGTAAGATTCACTCCCGTAGTCATTTCCGAAGTGTAAAAGAAATGTTTGACCTCCTTGCAGACATACAGCAATGCTCCAGCATTCGTGATAGCCATCTGCACGAAATTCAGATTTGATTCTACACAACTCAATCCCTTCAACTATAAATATATCATCGTTAGCTACTGTAAATGTAATTCGACTTACCTTTTTCCTTAAAATCGCCGCTTTCTCCTCCCTCTGTTTTCTGCGGGTTTTTTCTTCAAAAATGTCAAAGAAACCTAACCCCCAACTCGATTTTTGGGTTTTTATTATTACTTTTCGATTTTGAATTATTTTTAATTACGAATTTTTGTTTACATCCAAATAAAATATGTTATAAAGAATTGATTAACGGAGTAAGTTAGTTGTAACCGGATTTAATGGTGTCGTTAACACCGTTTACTGTTCCATCTAAAATAGTGACGATGAGTAAGGAAAAAACCACTTTCGAGGTTTATAATAAATAATGAATTAGGTTGATGATTTAAAGTGTTAGTCAAATACTTTGGAGGTTTAAAGTGTAAGTGCTTGCCACTTTGAGGGTTTTTTATGTGATTTTCCCAAAATATATTGCATCATACAAAAATAAAAAAACATAGTATATCTTCTTTAATTATCATCATTGATGTATTTTTTTATTAGAAAAAATTACATAAATAAAAATTCTTTTTATTATAATTGTGAATATTTTTAAACTTTTAAAGATTATTATGCAAATAAAAATTTGATGTTAAATAGATGAATAAATAATTTTTATTCTATTTAAGTTATAATTATAAAAATTTACAAGTGAAAAGACTATTATACAAATACAAAAATTTGCTTCTAAATATAGAGAAAATAGCAATTCTCTATGTATAGAAGAAAGTATAGTAATCTCTATTTTAGGGAAAGATTTAGAGGTGGGTTGAAGAGAAAAATAATTCATTATTACATTGAAAAGAATAAATAGGAAAGGGTTGGAGATGCTTTTAACTGATCTGGACCATTCAGTAACTCTAATCGAAGGGTATGATATCCAATTTGAATACCATTAGAGAGGGCTTTAAGGGGGTGCAAGATGTGCAAAAGTATAGGTTTAAATTTCATCTAAATATATTTTTTTCTTTAAAATGTAAAGAAAATGGCCAAATTGTCATTACAAAAACTGCCTAACTAGAGTTCGCCCTAGCTAAAAAACGCTCCCAGGCCCAGGTTTCGAGGCAGCCGCCGGCTGAAGTTCGAAATGAACCTCTGCCTCCAGTGTTCTGTCTTCAACCTGGGTTCCCTTCAAAACAACGCGAAACTCCAGCATCTTGCATCTCGGGTCGTTCCAAGTTTCTCCGAAGAACCGTCCTCTCTTTCCACCCGTAGCCTGTTCCTCTGTCGAGATCCTTCATTCTCCATTGTGGTTGAGATAAACCTGTTCTCTCATCTCTATGAGATGACTATTCCGGAGTACTACCCAACCTCTCCTCGTCCACCAAAGCCACTGGACCCACCCGTTCCACCGAATCTAACACCTTTATCTCAATCACAAACTAGTGCTTTGCTTCATTGTCATGTCTCTCTCGTTCTTCTCAGATCCAGATTGAGACTCTTCTCGGGTTTCTACCGAAGATTGCTGCTTCCTCCTTCTGAGTGGATCACCCTCTGCCACCTTCAGCCATCGTCAGTCACGGTACACCACTTATATGAAGTAACTGCATCTGAGAAGATGAGAAATAGCCACACAGAAAGTTTACAAACCGACTATTTCTACACAAAACTTTGACATCTTTCTTTAGCTACACAAAAATGTTTGAAAAGCTTATAACTACATAAAATATTTAATTCTGGTTAAAACAGCACGCCGTCTAATTTTGACGGATTCCATTTAATTGGCTTGTAAACCAAATTAAAATCGAACTTGAACTAGAAAATACATTTAGTTTTATTAGCTCTTATAAATACTTTTATAAGCTAAAAATGATTTTATAACCCTTATAAATGGATTTATAAGGTGTTATAAATGATTTTATATGCCTTTATAAATGATCTTAATAGACAATAACTTCAAATACATATCCTCATGTTTATTTCCTGGATTTTTGATGAGAAGTTTGCCAATATTTTTACCATACACTCTATAATTATACAATTTTTCGAAGTATCAATTCTTTTAGAATAATTTATAATTGCACACATAAAATAATTTATAAACTCTTTTAAATAATTAGGTTATACTTACTAGGATTTTATGATTTATAATCTCTTATAAATGTATATTTATATGATTATAAAAAATTTCTAGTTTCATTAGCATATTTTATAACAGGGAGAAACCTACTTAGATTTTAGTAGTTTCAAATTCGAGATATGGTTTTAATCAGGGGATTT
This sequence comes from Sisymbrium irio, assembly GCA_000411075.1. NCBI lineage: Eukaryota > Viridiplantae > Streptophyta > Magnoliopsida > Brassicales > Brassicaceae > Sisymbrium > Sisymbrium irio. The sequence goes on along the minus strand of KE153603.1, from coordinate 37,793 downwards.
AATTCATGTGAAATTGAGCTAGTTTTTTATTTAGATAATCTACCATATATTTAGCTAGATTTATAAGTCTTTATAAAAATGATTTATAATTACGCATAAAGTATAAAATTATTAAGTTATGTGTAATGCATTTTTTATAAACTCTAATATAATATGTTACATTCTGTTAATAATCCTTTATAAATGTTTTTATAGATCCCTATAAACTGACAAAGTATAGAAATATAAATGGTTTTGTAAAACTTCATGTAGGGATGTAAAGATCAAAGCAGTAAAAAGCCATGAAGGTATATAGTAAACCATTTACAAATATTTATAAAGGCTTATAAAGTCTACCCAACATCTCAGCATTGGGTCAATGAGATGGCTGACTGAAAATATGAGGTCCACAACTGCTTCCTGAATATAATCAGAAGGTCGAGGCACAGCATCAATGATCCAGTTATCCATCCAGATTTTAGTTCATGAACCATTACCAATAGACTTGATTAGACCTTGTTTGAGCAAGTCTCTTCCATGTATAATGCTTCTCCAGGCATATGAGGGTCGCACTCCAGTACTGCTCTCCAGAAAAGAACTGTTTTTGAAGTATCTGTATTTTAAAATCTGTGCAAGAAGAGATGCAGGGTTGTCCCAGATCCTCCAAGCCTGTTTCCCCAGTAAGGCTTGATTAAAAGTCTCAATAACATGGAATCAGATACCTCCCATTGACTTCGTCTTGCACATTTTCTTCCATGCTACCCATGAGATTTTCTTCTTGTTCTCTCCACTACTCCACCAAAACTCCACCATTGCAGAACTGAGTGCAGAACATACATTTTTAGGCAGTTTGAAACATGACATAACATAAACTGGTAAGGCCATTGCTACCGATTTAAGAAGAATCTCCTTCCCTCCATAGGATAATGCTTTAGAAAACCAACCCTTGAGCCGCCTCTGCAATTTCTCATTGATGAAGCTTATTAGTTTTGATTTGGAGCCACTAAAGCATTCTGGTAAACCTAAGTAGGAGCTTTCACCACATTCACAGTTAATACCCAAAGCATCTTTCACCTCTTGTCTTTGAATCTCAGGGACCCGTGAGCCAAAGATAATAGAGGATTTGGCTTTATTAATCATTTTTCCAGATGCTTCCTCATAAATTATTAAACAGTTAGTGGTTTCCAAGTCTTCTTCTACTGATGCTCTACACATCAAGAGGCTGTCATCAGCAAATAACAGGTGGTGAAACTGAAGGACCCGGTGAGGACAAGCTTATTCCATGTAGTGTGCCTTCAGACTCAGACATGTTGAGGATGCTTACAAGGGATTCCGCACATAATATGACAAGGAAAGGAGATAAGGGATCCCCCTGTCTAATTCCTCTTTCAGGCTTGATGAAGCCATGAGAACGACCATTGAGCAACAATTGAGTAAGTTACTAAGCTCACGCATGCCATTATCCAGTTAACCCATACCCGAGCAAAGCCCAACTTTTCTAACAAAAACTCCAAGAAGTACCACTCTACCCTATCATATTCTTTAGACATATCAGTCTTTATGGCCATAAACTCTTTAGACACTTTGTTAACTGTGCACAAACCATGAACCATCTCATGTGCTATGATAATATTGTCTGAGATGAGGCGTCCAGACACAAAGGCTCCTTGTTTTTCAGAGACCAGTTCCGGAAAAATCCTTTTAAGTCTGCCGCATAGGATTTTTGAGACAATCTTGTACTGTACTGAGCACAAGCTAATGGGACGCATGTCTTGCATTCTTGTTGGGCGAAGGATTTTTGGGATCAGACTTAACTGAGTATGGTTCCATCCTTTTGGTAAAACAGAGGAGCAGAAGAAGCATTGCACCTCTTGTATGACTGATTTAACAATATGCCAATATTTCTGGTAGAAGACTCCTGTTAATCCATCCTCACCTGGTGCACTACTCCCTTTTATACTGAAAGCTGCATGTTTGATCTCCTCCTCAGTGATTGGAGCAGTGAGCATGGAGTTCATATCATTCGTGACTTTGGTATTGAGACCATGAAAAATAGTGTCCAAGTCGTGGGGATTGAAGCTCATGAAAAAGTTTCTGAAATATTCCACTGTAATATTTCCTTTAGAGCCTTCCGAAAAGTGTTAAAAACCAAAGTTATCCAAGAGCATCAAGATTCTGTTCTGCAGTTTTTTCCCTTTGACACTATTATGGAAGTATTTGGTGTTGAGATCACCAGATTTTAGCCACTCTTTGCGGCATTTTTACCTCCAGAAGAGTTATTCTTCCCTCAGGGCATCTGCCAGTTCACGCTTGAACTGCTGCATTATTCTCGGCTTTGGAGACATTTTACTGATTTCTTTCTCCACTGAGGCCTGCAAACGGATGATTTTGTCCCTAGAGTTTTGGTCAGACTGCTTCTTCCATTTAGCCATCTCCCGTCTACACTTCTCAATTTAATCTAAGAGACAATGTGGTTTCTCAGCATCTACCTCCCATCCAAGTCTAACAATATATTCAAAACCCTCTCGTGATATCATTCTCTTGTCAAGTAGAAACGTCCCCTGGAAGGAGTATCTGTTTCCTGTGAAAAGCAGACTCTAATAGGTCGGTGGTCTGAAGCCCATAAGGACAGATACTCCATATCCACCATCGGAAATAGACTAAACCACTCATGCGATCTAATCTGCATTGAATCCAAACCTTGTCTCTCCAACCACCCCAGGAGAAACTATTGCCTGAACTCTTGAATTATTTTATCTTACAGTTTTCCACTAATCCTCGGAAGCCCCATAAGCTAGAATCACTTCTTGGAGGCCCTCCAAGTTTCTCATCATTAGACATCAACTCATTAAAATCACCAGCCAACAACCAAGCTCCATTCCGTGATACTCCAATATCCTAAAGAAGATTCCAAACCTCTTGCCTTTTAGCTCGCAACGGGTCCCCGTAAACACAAGTAAGAAATAAAACTAGAGATCCAAGAGTGATTTTCATATAAATGACTCGATCACTCATGAAAAGAACATCAACCTTGTAACCGTTTTTCCACGAAACCGCCAGACCTCCACTGAGGCTCCACTGTAACTAAAAGATCATACCCCAAAATTTTTTGTAACCCTACTATGTAACCAAACTTCTTCTTTGTTTCATTAAGAAAGACAAAATGTGGGACATACTACTTTCGACACACCCGGAGATATTGAACTGTCTCAGTGCTTCCTGCACCTTGACAGTTCCAGCTCAATAAACTCATTAATCTTGCAGCGGCTTCAAATCGGAAGCCACCGTATTAACATTTTTTTTTGGGGTTTTTTTTTTGTTTGTGATGGAGCACTCTGCCGATTTTCGCTTGCAGACACCATCAGGGATAGGTAGATCTTCATTAGCTGGTGGAGATTCTAGTGGAGGGACCACCGAGCACCTTGCTTTCTGTTTCCAAGATGGAGGACGGCGACGTACACTCTTCACTGTCTTTTGGTTTCCGGCAGAAGAGGTTTTGACTGAAAACCTGTAGAACCTAGATCAGTGGGAGGATGTTTCATAGAGGTACAAGACATTGTGGAAGCTGAGTCACTTTTATTGGGAAGATCATGGTCTGGGGCAGAGACAATGGACTTTGTTCCCTGACGGCTAGGTTTTTTGTGACTGCAGTTTGAGCCTATTTGCAGTCTCAATGTAGGCAAAGACATGCCCTTTCCCTTTGTCCATCTCCGTGGTGATTTTGATGAGTTTAGCCGAGGAGTCCGCAACACTTTCTACGATGGATTGCCTTACACATTGTATTCTGGCCAGATGCTCTGTCTCATCAGCGTTGGAGATATACTGAATAGCCATAGCTCTATATTCCTTAGACAATTCCGGAAACAGGGGCGGGAAACCAGGGGGACCATCTGATGCGATCATGGATAAGGAGCTGGAACCGATGATTGAACCAGATGAAGAAGAGCTCGTAGCTGAGGATTCTGGAGGAGCTGAGGACGTGCTGGAGATGAGAAAAGGACCTATGAATCGATCGAGAGCTAAACTGTTCAACCAAGCTATTGGAATGTTACTAAGACGCTTGAGCCGGAGTGAAGAAAAACCAATCAGAACCACTTTGGTCGTGTTGCAAGCTCAAGTGCATCAATGAATGGACTAAGTGCTGCTTCAAGTGCTCTTTTTCCTTTGCCTTTGGTTTTGCCCCACTGGGTTTTCCAAGGAAGGTTTTTAACGAGGCTTGAGCAACACTTCAAATCATCCATTAATTGATCAAAGCCGTTTTAGGGAAGCTATTGTTCTAAGTCCGAAAACCTTTCCACAATATCAAGATTCGGGAAGCATTTACTCTGATTCAGGAAGGCCTACCTGAATATGTACTTAGACGTATTTTGAGAAGTCAGTCAAACCGTGTTATTTTCAAATTTGAATTCTAATCGTTGTGTGTTTAATGTGATCTAGTCTTGGAGCATGTTCCAAGACTAGTTCACTTTCCCATGTTTCTTCTTTTCCTTTATATTCTCTTGTACTTCTCATTCGTAAATCAATCTATCTTTTTATCAAAATCTCTTTCAAAGCATATATTCAATCTTGTTGGTGTGTCATATCCAGCCAAACTCTTGATCTCTCTTTGGTGCGTCATATCCAATCCGAGGTTAAGTCCTGGT